>CM068750.1:2388914-2652818 GCA_035084275.1 Hydrolagus colliei
TGGGCCCTTATCTGCCTTTTATAGTAGAGTAAAGGAGATTTTCAGCCACGTTATCTCAGCACCGGAGCCACACTTTACAGGTCAAAAGGTTTTCCAATTGATGATCCTGCGAATGATTAATCCTTTATCCCAGTAGGTTGATCCGAGACCGTGGATCTTACTTAAAGATAACTGAGAATTTCATGTCTCTCCAGATGGCCGAGAACTCCTCGTATCGCACAGTCTCCGTCCGCTGAAAGCGCGAAAGCAACTCCTCAAAATCCGTCCTCAGTCCGGACGTCTGATCCATCGTTACCCGGCTGATCTGCGAACAAACACCGGCCAAACGTTAGAAGACCCAGGACGGGGTGGGGGGGGGGGGGGGGGGGGGGGGGAGGGATGAGGGGGTGGCAGGTAAATTAGAAGTAATAATTATAATAATCCTGGCATTTGATGTCGCGGCTTTTCACGTCTTATCGACCGCGTCTCAAAGCGCTTCGCAGAATATATACTGTAAAGTGAATCGACTGTATATATATATATATATATATATCTATATATATATATTTGTGGGCGAAACGTGGCAGCCAATTGCGCACAGCAGCGTGTGTGTGTGTCCCCCCCCACACACACACCCCACCCCCCCACACACGCAAACAGTCGTGGGTTGAAATGACTAATTTTTATTAATTGTGTGGTTTTGTTTTTTGGACGGATTATTATTAGACGCGAGTGTGTGTGTGTCTGTGTGAGAGTGTGTGTGTGTCTGTGTGTGTGAGTGAGTGTGTGTGTCTGTGTGTGTGAGTGAGTGTGTGTGTCTGTGTGTGTGAGTGTGTGTGTGTGTCTGTGTGAGAGTGTGTGTGTGTCTGTGTGTGTGAGTGAGTGTGTGTGTCTGTGAGTGTGTGTGTCTGTGTGAGAGTGAGTGTGTGTGTCTGTGAGAGTGAGTGTGTGTGTCTGTGAGAGTGTGTGTCTGTGAGAGTGTGTGTCTGTGAGTGTGTGTGTCTGTGAGAGTGAGTGTGTGTCTGTGAGTGTGTGTCTGTGAGTGTGTGTGTCTGTGAGAGTGAGTGTGTGTCTGTGAGTGTGTGTCTGTGTGAGAGTGAGTGTGTGTCTGTGTGAGAGTGAGTGTGTGTCTGTGTGAGAGTGAGTGTGTGTCTGTGTGAGAGTGAGTGTGTGTGTCTGTGTCTGTGAGAGTGAGTGTGTGTCTGTGTGAGAGTGAGTGTGTGTGTCTGTGAGAGTGAGTGAGTGAGTGTGAGTGAGTGTGTGTGTCTGTGTGAGAGTGAGTGAGTGAGTGTGTGCTGACCTGCCTGGATTCGAACACACGGGTCTCTCACGTTTGCGAGGCGAGAGTTGCTCTAACCCACTGAGCTCCAGGGAGCTCCACATAAAGTGATTATATTATATATTATCATTACCTGTCAACAGCAAAGCAAGTGTCACCCCCCCCCCCCCCCCCCCCCCAACCACCCACCTCTCCCGGAGCCACAGCAGTGGCCCTGGCCCTCTCTCTCTCTCTCCCTCCCCTCACTCTCCTCCTCCTCCCCGCGGGGTGACGCAGCAGGAAAGGCCGCGGCTTCAGGCTCCGGGCCTAGGCCGCACTGACTACGGCAGCTCAGGAGCGTCAAACAAGACCTAACTCCCCCCTCACACACACACACAGAGGAAAACGCGTTGCTCTCCCTCTTCCCTCCTACAGGGGGAGCTCCACCCTCAGAGCTGTGACTGATAATATTAATGATGAAACAAACCAATTTATTATTGTGATTTTTTTTTTTGGGGGGTGTAAGATTATTAGGTGAGTCTGTGTGTGTGCGTGTGCGTGCGTGCGTGTGTGGAGTAAGGACACTTGCTCAAGGTTTCGCCCTGACCTGCCTGGATTCGAACACAGAGACGTCTCTCGACGCTTGTAAGGCCAGCGTTGCTCTAACAGCAACAAATGAGGAAATTACATTTGCAGAGCGATGTTCATGTGGGGAGGACGTCCACTGAGCTACAGGTTGTGTGTGCTGTGGGTACACACACACACACACACTAACGGGGTGGTTATTATTAATAATAAATCCTTGCCATAGGAGACCACCTCCCCTCTCTTCTTATTTTCAGGTCTCGGCTAAAGACCTTTCTTTTCTACCGTGTTTTCGGTCACCTTAACCCCCCCCCCCGGCTCGGGCCCGGGATCTGTTATTGTGAAGCGCTCTAAGACGCCGTCTGGAGTGAGGGAGGGCGCGATATAAATCCAAGTTGTTGTTGCCTGTTTAATGCCCGTTTCTTTGTCTTCACCTTGAACGATTGAATTTTGTTGTTGTAATCAAGACTTAAGTCAGTCCCCTGGTAACTCTGTGAAGAGAAAAACTACAATAGTAATAATAATCCTTGCATTTGATCTAGCACTATACACATCTCCTAGACGTCTCAAAGCGTTTCACAGAAGATACTATACAGTGAATCGACTGTGGGTGAAACACGGCAGGCAATTGCGCACAGCAGTGTCCCACAAACAGTTGAGGATTTAGTGACTAATTTCTTGATCTTTTCTATTTTCTCAGTTCAAAAAAAAAACCTGGTTAAACTGCTCCCTCTTTCCTCCTCGGTCTCCAGGGAGATAATGTGATGACTCGCACTAATCCGTAAGAGAGGATTTCTGTTGCTCAGCGGTTAGAGCACTCACCTCACAAGTGAGTGCTCTAACCTGGGTTCAAATCCAGGCAGGGGGGCGAAACCTTGGGCAAGTTGCTTTACTCTGCACACCTGATAATAATCCCTCAAAGAAACAATAACAATTTGGTCACTGAATCCACCACTGTTTGTGGGGACGCTGCCGTACACAGTGGGGCTGTCGCATTTCACCCACAAATATACAGTCAATTCACTTCACAGTATATTCTGTGCAGCTCTCAGTGATGTTCAGACGATGCTATATCAAATGCAAGGATTATTACTACTACCCCAGTGGCTTCCAAATTTTTGAATAGCGTTATCCCCCCCCCCCCCCCCCCCCCTCCCCCACCCCACAACTCAGTAATGTTTTTGTTGCGGCCCCCACCTTCAAACTCCGCTCTGCACACTCGGATTCTTGACTTCACCCCTGCCGACTGACTCCACCGCTGGCCGCCGGGTCGGCAGAGGGTGGAGCTGACTGGCCGACCGGCTTGAGAGACTAACGGTCTGTGTACCCTCAGTCAACGGTACTTGCCCCCACCCCCAGTTTGGAAAATACTGTACTCACTACCCCATTTTACCTCTATCAATGTAATTTTGTTGCTGTTGTTACCTCCCAAAAATGAAAGTAAAATTCACTTTACAGCGTATATTCTCCTGTGGAGCTCCTGTGGCTCAGTGGTTAGAGCACTTGTCTTGGTAGGGAGACCAAGCTGAGAAGACTTGTGTTCGAATCCAGGCAGGTCAGGGCGAAACCTTGGGCAAGTTTCCTTACTCCACACACACACACACACACACACACGCGCAGGCCTAATAATAACCCGTCCAAAAACAAAAACCACAATAATAAAATTGGTCATTTTCAACCCACGACTGTTTGTGGGGGACACTGCTGTGCGCCATTGGCTGCCGCGTTTCACCCACAAATATATACACAGTGAATTCACTTTACGGTATATTCTGTGAAGCGTTTTGAGACGTCGATAAGATGTGAAAAGCGCGATATCAAATGCCAGGATTATTATTATCACTATCAGGTGAAGCGCTTTGAGACGTCCAGACGACCTGACGAGCGCCATGTCACACGGCAAGGTTTGTATTACTAGTATTACTAGTATTACTATCATCACTAGTATTATTGCTGATTAACCACCAGTCAGCACGTACACCTCACAACCCACGTGCCTCAGGGAAAGGGGGCGGGTTCACTTCAAACCCGGAAGAGAAACAGGACTGAGACCCGCCCCCACCCTACTCTGATTGGTGGGACGGGCGGCAGGTGGGTGGAGTCACACCGTACAGCCGGGTGGTGATTGGACAGTGTCGGAATCCCCCCTCCCCTCGGAGGCGGGACTATTTTGATCTCTCTGGAGCCTGATTGGTCAGAGAGCCAAGAGTGGTTACATGTGCTGGGTTAGTGGAGTGAGTTGATTTGCAAAAGTGTAGAGGAGAGGATCTGTGGGCGAGTCTGCGTATCATTGTGATGGGGGTGGAGGGGGAGGTGTAGGGAGACGGAGAGAGACAGACAGAGAGAAATGGTGGGGGGGGGGGGGGGGATAACCTCTGCATTCGTCCAAGACTTACTTCCCTCCATCCCTCCCTCCCTCCCTCCCTCAGCAGCAATCAAGGTACAGTATTTTATTTCCTTCATCTGATGCATTTATTTTTCTTTCCAAGATTTAAAATATATATGTAATATAGATATATATATATATATATACACACACACAATATATTTTTGTTGGTGGTGGTGGTGGTGGTGGGATGTAGTTCTGAATGAAGTCTGGTGCCAGTGTTTAGTGCTGGTGATGGGAAGGGGAAGAATTGCTTTGGGAGTTTGTGGGTGAGGGAGATGTGTGTGAGGTGGGGGGATGGATGGATGGAGTTTGTGTGTGAGGTGGGGGGATGGATGGAGTTTGTGGGTGAGGGAGATGTGTGTGAGGTGGGGGGATGGATGGATGGATGGATGGGGGTGGGGTGTTGAGTGCTAGAATTGAGCAATCAAAGGGGAAAACGAAAGAGCAGCGGCTGCACGTCTTGTCTGTTATAGGAAAGGGCGAGAGCGAAGGATCTGTCTCTGTCTCTCTCTCTCTCTCTCTGTCCACTTCAGATCACATCTCCACTGTTGAGCGAGATAGGAGGACGATGGATCTTTCCCTACGAGTGCTAACACAGGAGTGATTTGCACACACAAGGTAGGGTAGATAGAAAGAGCATTTGGGCTGGAGTCTGTGTAATGAATGCAAATAATAATTCGTTATTTATGAAAAATCTATCACTGCAAGTTTCCACAGGGGGTTAAAAGCGAAAAATAAAAACATTTTTTATGAGCATTTGGAAAGAGACCGGTGCTGTGTTGTATTGGTGAAGGGTGTTTTTTGGTGACCAAAGCTAATGGGAAGGGAGGGTCTATTTAGCAAACCCCAGGTCAAGCGTTCAGATAATGGAGAGAATATCAATCTGGGAAGAAAGAAGATTGATAAGTGGTCTAATTAAAATGTTAAAATGCTGACACAGATGAAAGAGGACTGTCAAACTTCCAAACGATTTGGAAAGTGCCAAGTTATGTTGTTGTTACCGTGTGAAGATTTATTATTCTTGTTATTCTACTGCATTGGTTGATTGCGCCTTTTGGTAACTTCTGTGTGAACTTTTATGTCGGATGAGTTCAACAAAAAAAAACGAGTGACTTTCTGGTTTGCAATGTTCCTACAAACTCTTTCGAGAGAAAAAAAAACTGATATGGCAGCGACTGATGTCTGTGTTTCCTCCCCCCACCTCCCTCCTTTCAAATGCTGAACGTTCAAGGGACAGTCATTCTTGAAGCATAACTGTGTTTGCAAGTTCGTATGTATCTCGTTCAGTCAATAGATCCAAACAGGCGGTGGGGGGGGGAAAAAGAATGAATGTCAAATTGTCTTCTCTCCCTCCCTCCCTCATTGTATGAATTTATTACTAAAGAGTTGGCAAATCAACAAATCTGTATCTCTCTCTCTCTCTGTCCCCACTCCACACACACACAAACAAATCACAGAGATTTTTAAAAAATAGATACCAAAGGAGTTTTATCTATTGTATTGTTTGTCGTCGTCCCCCTTTGAACTAAACCCTTAAGTCAATTGCTGACAAAGACGATGAGTGTTGAGACAGGAGGCCATTCTGACCTGTTCCTCGCTGTGATGCCACTCTCTGCACGTCCCAACTCTTTTTCTCACTCGGAAGTCAAGTCATAATGAGCTGTTCAAACCACAACTCAACCACACACACACACACACACACAGAGAATCGAAATGCATACGAATTGTTTTGCACTGTTATTCAATACATAATGTTATTCAATGTATAACTTGTTGTGATAGATAGATAGATAGATAGATAGATAGATAGATAGATAGATAGATAGATAGATAGATAGATAGATAGATAGATAGATAGATAGATAGATAGATAGATAGATAGATAGGAATCATATCAATGACTTTGCTTTACTTGTTTTTAAAAGCTGAGCGAAACAAATTCTGACACTTTTCAAAATGGTTGGCAACTACAATATAGGTATTGTTGTCCACTTAACATCGGATAATTCAGTTTGTATTATTGTTGTCTCTCCCCTCACCTCCACCCCCCAAAAAAAAAGGATTCTCAAACTTAAAACTGTGATATTTGGGCCAATCTTATGAAGCCATTAATAGGTACCCCATTATTATGTAATATATTGGAAAACGCCGAAAAGTTTAGCCATCTAAGCTCGCAGATGGATGGAAATGCCATTTGGTTCAGTCCTGTGGGACTGAACCCTAAAATGAAGTGCTCACGTGAGGGGAAAGGGGCAGGGGAGAGGCAAGGCCAAAAAAAGCTTGGTGGCTGTTGGAAAACAAACACAACTATTTGGAATATTTGGAGTAAATCCTGACGGGCAAACGGTTCTCTACCGGTTAACGGACTCAACGATACGGCTTGCGTTTGTTCAGCAAACGTCATGTAAAAGGTAATGTCTTGGAGAGCAGGAGAATGGTGGGGTTGGAACGATGAGCAAGGCAGAAGGGGGAAGAGGAGTTGACCTGACCAGCCCAGAGAGGCGCTGGTGAAGAGATGGGTTTTCAGGGGGGGGGGGGGTTTAAAGTTAGATGGAGGGAATGAGGTTGAGCAATTGGAAGGGCGATTTCCAGATATATGGGGGTAC
Organism: Hydrolagus colliei; assembly: GCA_035084275.1. Lineage (NCBI taxonomy): Eukaryota > Metazoa > Chordata > Chondrichthyes > Chimaeriformes > Chimaeridae > Hydrolagus > Hydrolagus colliei. Next base: position 2,395,732 of record CM068750.1, read on the forward strand.
AATGGCCTACGGTACGCTATCATTGGTGGCACGGAGGGGTCATGGCATGGGCAGCAGGTCTGTGTTAGCTGAGTGAAGCGGCCGGGCAGTGGATAGTGGGACAGGCAGGTCTGAGATGGGGGTGGGAGGGGGGAGCGAGGGCATGGAGGGATTCGTGTGCGAGAGTGAGGGGCTTGAAGTTTATTCCATTTCAGAGTCAGGGAGCCAGTTGATCCTGATGAGATTTGGCGTGATGGGTGACTCAACAAGAACAAATTGGAATGAAGGCTTGGGACACAGGAAGTGCGCCAGTTATACTATTTATATACAGTAATGTGATGGTTCTGGGAATAGGTTATCTCGTTGAGCAACATTATAGCTATTAATACATTGTGTTGACTGTTGTTGAAAGCAAAAGAAGCCCTTTCATTTAATTTCGCCAGCAAAATGTGCTGTCAATTTCACTGTGCAGTATATTCTGTGAACTGCCTTGGTGTCTTGGAAGGTGTGATAAAGCGCTATATATGAAAAGCAAGGATTTATTGTAACCGAGACTCGATATTTGCAATCTATGTGCAAACACAACCATCGATTGATGGGATTATGAATGAGGCAGAGAAATAGGTGGAGGCCATGAAGTTCGGTGGCCGTCTACGCTCCTCCCTCAGAAAGATGATACCCAGCTCCTAGGTCCATTGAGTTTCAGTGCCCTGACCTATGGTGGGACAACCACAACAATAGATAGATCGCCTTTCCCAAAGCACTGAACAATCAGGTCGAGACCCCAGCAGACGAGGGGAGTCAACATATTGGCAGTCTCAGCCTTTGTGGAGAGAATCAGTCTTAAACTTCCAACTAACTCCTGACAGAAGATACAATCTTAAATATAAAACTGGAAAATGCCGGCAGCTCACATTAAGGTCAACTAAACGTCTAACAAGCTTTAGATATTCTCTCTCCTGGAAAAGTGTTATACATTAGTCATACAAATGCACATTGTTGTTGTTATAGAGGTGTTTTTTTTCTCCCCATTGAGGGACCTGCTGTGTATTTAATAACAGTTTAATGCTTGTGTTTGATGTAGCACTTTATCACGTTTTCTAGATGTCTCAAAGCGCTTCACAGAATAGACTGTACAATGAATTACTTGTGGGCGAAATGCGGCAGCCAATTGCGCACAGCAGTGTTTTCAAGCCTCATCTTCTAGCCTCATCCTGCTTGTCTATTTTAACTACAATTCCATTCTGCTTCTGCTCTAAAGACCACCGTTTCAATTGGGAATACATTAGTACAAAAGCTGTCTGTAAAATAGTTCAGATTTAGAATCCCCACTGCCACGATTTCTGACGACAGCGACAACAAATTTTACATTTCTAACCAAATAGGTGTGATTAATGCAAGTTTTACTGAGATTATAACAAAAAAAATCAAATGGGAAGCGAAAGGCTGTAAATCCTCAGCAGGTTTTTAAGAACCCGTTAAGATATTACATCTTTCATCAGAAAAAAGAGCACTTTCTCGAGTCAATAGCGGTAAAGAAACATGCCAAATCATCCCCCAGTTTTTAGCTTGTGTGTGTGTGTGTGTGAGTTGATTTTTGCGAATCGATGTTGCCAACTCATAGCTTTCAGAACAGAGAGACAGATAGACAGATAAACATATACATATCTGGCTAATCCCCCCCCCCCCCCCCCCCCTCCCAACACTGATTCAGTAGCTATTTAGTTGAGAAACTCCTGTAGAAAATCGAGGCGTGTGCCTCTCTGCACGTAGGCAAGCTACAGAACCATTGAAATGGAAAGCGATACAGCCTGTCCTCGATTAGTTTTTTGCTGCTGATGTACATACTCTCAAATAGCAGAGAGTAGGTCAGTGCCTGGGGTCACGTAGCTACAGCTATAGCGAGGTGTGGCTGCCTGTGTGGAGCAGTGAAGTTCATTCACAGGCACATTCATAATGTGTCTGTCTGTCTGTCTACAATGTCTTTTCATTTAATCTGAACAACAATATATTTGCTCCTTTCTTTTCACGTCCACAAAGGTCCCCCCCCCCCAAAAAAAAATAGGCAGACATTGGGAGTGTGTGTGTGTGTGTGGAGGGGGGAATTAATTGCTAAAATGGATTAATGTTATTGCAGTTTGAGAACCAAGGGGTTTAAACACAAAAATTGGCTTAAATTGGAAGTGACTGATGTGTTTATATATATATATATTTTTAATACATATATATTTTAAAAGCCTGCATTTCAGCCCTAAATACACGTTTTATTTAGAGAGGGGGCGGCTGGGTTAAATAGAAACAAATGTGGTTAAGGGGAATATGTGCAAGGATTATTATTATAAATGTGAAAGGAAGCAGGTACTGTGTAAGGAGTTAGCTTGTATGATGGCATCGGTTTTCATTGCTTTATTTCACCAGTTTGTATCTTGAGAGAGGTTTTTTTTTCTAGGTGTCTTGGCTAACACACACACACACTTGTAACACACACTCCCCTATTTGGGGAAGGAATCGTTTATAACCTTCCTTACCTTGCATATTGAGACATTGCCTCTTTCATCTGGCACACACAGGCTTTCAAAATGATGAACTGGGAGTTGATGAAATTTAAGTTGATGAAACTGGGAGTTGATAACAACGAGTTTTGCAAGGTATCCAGGTTTATGGACTGTACTTTAGTTTGTTGTCTGCAGACTTTAGCGTCTGCATTGTCACCGTGTGGTCAGAATTAACCACTGCACCCGTTTGAAAAAGGGACATTGACTAATTCCTGGAAACATAAAGGATTCAGGATACCTTATCATAGTTTTAATTCAGGAGTCATCGGGACCTATATCTAGTTTGCAATGAAGTTTCTTTCCTCTGTCCAGAAAATCTAGCCTAATTCCTCCCAAGTGTTCCTTTAGCTTTAACCATCAATCGCTTGCTTTCACTTGAGAAAGGGTGCCTTACTTAGGCAAAATAACTACAACAACTTGCATTTATATAGTGTCCGGCACGTGGGTAGAATCTCAGGGAAGTCGCTCCCAACTATCAGGGCAAGAGGGAGTGCCTTAAAGAGGAAAGTAAATTGTGGAGACCTGTAACTCAGTGGTTCAGAGTATTTGCCTTGCAAACGAGAGACCTAGATTCCATTCCTAGCAGGGGGAAACCTTGCGCAAGTTTCCTTACTCCATATGCCTGATAATAATCCCGCTAGGAAGGAATAATAAAATAATTTGATCACTTCAATCCACGACTGGCTGCTGGCTGCGTTTTGCCCATAAATATAGTTAATTCACATTACATTATATTCTGTGAAGCGCTTTGAGGCGTCTAGAAGAAATGGAAGGATTATTATTGTTTAAACTTTACTTAACTATTATTATCATGAAGTAAAGTTTACTGATGGAAACCCTTGTTTGGAAAAATGTTCAATAGAAAGTGATATTAATGGTAAAAACAGAATATTTGAGTTTCAGTATTGGGAATCTGATTCAAAACTGTTCTGAAATACAATTATTTGCTAGATGATCATACATGCTTCCTACTTTATCTCCAGGATTACATCCTTTTTGATTAATAGGACGTTTGATATTCAAGTGCTTAAATTGGAGAGCTCTGAGGATTATCAACCTTGTTTCATACATTTTCTCTTGCATTTCATTAAGCTGTAGGCTCTATCCAATAAAGCTTAAGTCTTACAATTCTTAACCCAATTTTTTTTAAATGTTGATCACTTATGGCCTCTAGGTTTTTTTTAAACCCTATTTCCAGAAGTGTGGCTTTAATCTTTCTTAGTTATTTTAGTTATCAGGCACACCTTCCACATGTTGTTAAGCATCTTTGATTTTCCTCCAAAGGACTCTTTAGCTATAGTTTCCTCTATTCTCTATCAAGCTTCTTTACTTTTGTATCTCTATAAAACATGAAGCTTATAAGTAAGAATTGTCATAATTTTTAAAAAAAAATAAGATTGCCAAAGTAAAATTACACTGATCATTACGGACGGGTCAAGGATTTTGTTAACCCTAATGGGAAATGGCCTAGAATTACTGATGCGGAAATAGCCAAAAGAACATTTTAATAATTTTATTCCAGTAAATACAGTCGTTCAGATAGTTGATCATTGAAGTTTATTATTTGTTTTAAATCGCTGTGAAGTGTCCATCTAGTTAAGTTCTACCAGGAAAAGTAGTGGTCTGTGTAAGCATTGGTTCCATTTTGTTAAACATTCAACTGTAAAAAGTTAGCTCTCATCCAGGACTTGATGTCTTGTCAGGACAGCAGTGGTCCTGGAATCGAGGACAGAGGCAGATAGATAAGAGTTGGGTGTCATCCACAAAACTGTGGAAGTTGACCCCCAGGAGAGCATGCAGATATTGAAAAGTAGGGGCCAGGGACAGAGCTCTGGGGGATGCTACAGGTGACAGTGCAGGGGCTGGAAGAGAAGCCATTGTTGGCGACAAAGTGGAAACGGAGAGAGAGGTAAGAGACGAACCAGGCAAGGGCAGGTCCGTGAAGATTGAGCTGGGAGGAGAGGTGGTATAGGAGGATTGTGTGGTTGACTGTGTCGAAGGCAGCAGAGAGGTCAAGGAGGCATAGAACATTTTTCCCCCAAATGGTATTCAGGAGATCATATTGAAAATGCAATCGAAAGCCAGTCTTAACAATCAAAAATTTTCTTTTAAGAAATAAATTCAAAGGAGACAATCTCGAATGAGTGAAACCTGGTCCACATATAATGTTTATTGATGTAATAAAACAATACAGTTAGTGTTAGATCAAACCACAAAGACCAAACAGATGATGGAACAAAACCAATCTAGGTTGTACGATACAATCACAAGAAAACAAAAAATGAATTTGCTGAGAGTCTCCTAGTTGAAAACTAACTTGTTTTGTTGTGGGGTGTGGGTGGTGTTGGGGGGAATAGAGGCGAGAAGAGAGTAGAACCTATAATCTATCCAATATCTTAATCAGAAGTTATAAGCAACAAAGTGCTTTAGAACCAAGAGATTGAGGCTGGGCAACCCAAAAAACTAGGAAGTTTCTAACACAATGTTGGTTAAGTTACATTTACGCCTGATATTACCTACACAATGCAGAATAAGCAGCAACATTTATACGTAAAGTTGTTACGATATTATAGCATGAACTTCCACAACTACAATAGGATTTACTCGTGCTGGCAGACAAGTGACTACTTATCAATAAAATGTTAAACTGCACATCAACAAAGACATTAATATCCATATTCAAACTGCCAACATTCATGATGTTTCCAACAACCGTCCATCCAAGAGAAAGGAAAGTTGGCTTGTAAGCCATCTAACGTAAGCCTTTCTAGAATATTAAAAACTGACACGAAAAAAAAGTACAAAGTGATTATTGTGAATATGCATTCCATGCTTAACATGATTTTTTTTCTAAACAATATCTGCGGAGGAAAAACATTTTTGGAGCTTTCTTTATTCCCCCCACCCCCTTTCTTAAAAACTAGATTTATAACTGCAAAACATATTGCATAAAGGACTGCTGGTACTTTTTAAGAAAATATATTTTTGTGCAATTGTGGCTACAATTAGCTGCTGGCAAAGCAATGATGCTCATTTCATATAAGAACCCTGATGTACAGTAACTGAATTGTACAGGACATTGTAGGCAGCCAAAGCCCATCTCAGTTAGAGAGCGTGGTCAAAGGCTAACTGTTGAGAAATCAGAATCATGTTCCCTTTATTAAGGTCTGCTTAATATTATGTTTGGATGGAAAGTTCTGTCAATTAATTCAAGATCTAGTCATCAATATGAAACGGTGCACCAGTACTCATTAAAACAGATCCTTGATTAAAGTAGGTTTATAAATAAGGCATGTCATTGCCATACAATGTTCTTTGCAAATCATCCTAGGTTTGTTTGTGCGCTAAGCATCAAGCATCCAAAAAGATATTTTGAATTGTGAATCACAGACCTAGAACACTGCAAACAAACAGCTGTTTAGGGGTGGAGTCAGTAAAGAGCACTGCTAACAGCACTGTAGCCAGGCTTCTAGACAACTGGATTTAGAAAATATAAATAGACTACTTTGGGTGATGTGGCTTCACCAATGTTCAATATTTTGTTCAGCGATGTGAGGCTCAGTTAACCTGATCCAATGCTCTGAGCACGTCTTCTCCCTGAAGCAAGTTTCTGTTGTTCTGGATAGGTGCATTCACCTCACAGTCGTAACTGGTAAGTGTCGGTAATTTTCTACTCTCTGTCGAGTGCATAAGGAGTCGGCTCACTGTATCTGTTGAATGAAAATAAGTGTTAAAACTAAAACAAATGTTTGGCACTCTACTGTCACCTCATTTTGTTTCACCACTTTGTATTTTCAGAAACGTAGCATATTTATATCAAACCACCTTAAAAAAAACATATTTTTAGACTTTAAAAAAAGTTAATAATAATCCTTTCATTTGATATAGCGCTTTAAGTCTTCTAGACATCTCAAAGCACTTCATAGAATATACTGTAAAGTGAATGTGAGTGAAACACGGCAGCCAATTGTACACAACTTTGTCCCATAAACAAACGTGGATTGAAATGACCAATTCATTATTATTTTTGGTGAGGGATTATTATCAGGCATGTGGAGTAAGGAAACTTGTCCAAGGTTTCACCCTGTCTGTAATCAAACCCAGGTCTCTAGCTTGTAAGGCTGTAACCACTGAGCTACAGGACTCCAGTTACAGCCTGAACACTAATACCTCACCATGTTGACACTTCAGTGATTGGGAAGAACACACAGTTCAGTTGTTTTTCTTAAAATCTATTCCCCCCACACGACAGTTTAAATTTGATGGACACCAATACCCTAAACTCACTGTTGAAGGCAACTCACGAATAAGGGAATAAGAGGCCAATTTATTGACTGACTTAATGCTCTACATTTTTAATGTAGAGCAGAAGAATCTTAAATCAATTTAAGAGGGGGATTTAGATTCAAAGCTTCCAATTATATCAAGCACGACTCACAGCTTACTGACTAACTTAGGTGTTATTAAAACCAATCTGTTTCAACCAATCAAAACCAAGAGTTAGAGATGCATGCGAAACTCTACAGAAGTTGACGCAAACAGAGGCCGAGGAAACCAGGGGACTGTTTTAAAATAATCTACAAACCTACCATTGTATCACTAAATATAAATTTGGCAAGCGTTGCGCCACCAAACTTGCCTGTGGGCAACGAAGCTAATGGCTTTTGTTTAGTTGTGGTGCTCGTGGTATCAGATCCTTTTGCACGCTTCCAAATCCGTGGTGTCGTCACTGGAGGAATAATGTCATTCTGAAACAATCCCTGTGAAACACACACAAAAAACTCACATCCTCTGCATTCTTTGCTGCTGTTTGCTCTTTATTACTGTGATGTTACTGCATAATATTTATTTACCGTTAGAGTGGTCAACTAGCTGGAGTGAAGTGTCACTATAGTCCAATGGTTGGTTGAATTCCAGCAGCTCTGTGCTAAAACAAGGTGTGATGGATGTTTACAAGGCGTACGTGCAGTCAACTCATTCCTGACATACACAGCAGTTCCTGCACTCAATAATACGCCACGGTTGTCACCAACCACACTCTCCATTTGATATACAGAGCAGGAACCGATATCAATGACAATCTGATGACTAATAGTTGGGTCTTATTTTGAGCGCAGTAAGCTACAATGGCCGACCTTCGGTCATCTGATTTATGCCAACATTTTCTGTGTGCTGTGCATGCATAGCACGACATTGCTGGGGATCTAATAACCTAGATGTCAGCCATTATGGTAAGAGAACTAGTTGACGCACATGTACAGCTCACATTGGCTTAAAAAAAGGAGCTATTAAACTTGTCTGGTATTTATTTTGATTCAGGGCAACAGAAACCATTGCAATGAACCCTCAACAATGGTGTAATCAAGGGGACGAGGGTGGTTAGACAGATATTAAACATCGCTAAAACCACACCAAAATCAACAACATTTAGATTTCAATTATGAAAAATTATATGCATTTTGGAAAGGAAAAGGAATAGGAGTACAGTATCTAATTTGAAGAAGGTCTCTTTTGTATATCAATAGACTATACATTTTATACTAAGCTCCACACATCATTACTAGCAAATATGGCACACAAGATGGAAATCAATTCATACTCGGCAGCAAAATACCCCCATTTCTAACTTATAGGAATATTGGAACTTTTAGACAGAATTTGATAAGTTTACTAAGTGTTAAAGTGCTGCCTGCAAATGGAAGATAGTTGCAGCATAAAGTCCTAGAACACCAGCCAGAAGTGTATAAACCACTTACAATTCCAGCTGATTGAAAAAGAGAGGCTGCCGTTTCTATCTTGCGTTTCCGTTGCGTGTTGTGCAAAGTGAGCAACTTGGGATCCAACTCTTCCTGCAGGATTCCTTCAGCTGCAGTTCTGCAATAAAAATCACAAGACAAATACAAAGTCAGACATCAATTGTGTGGAATCGTGAGTTGTTATGAAACCTAACATTTAAAGGTCACTGTTAACTTGAGTGCAAAACTCAAATAGATTATTTTGTCCAGCTTGACCACCTAGGTCATATTACTGGTCGACTTACTCACTATAATCTTCAAACTTGATGGACTCAAAAAGGACATAATTTTATATGATTTCTCTAGGGCTAACACTGTTACAAAATGATGCTCATCACCTACTGCCATTTGTTTGTTTCAAGAACATGAGTTGAAATTTATTTAAAAACAAAAATTCAGCTCAGGACAAGTTATTAGTAGTTAAGATTAATTGTATTATATTTCTGCTGCTTAGCAATGGCACTGGAAAGGAAGGACTGTGAAAGCCATTTACCATGGGATTCAAGATTGATTTACCTTTTGGTATAAGTCAACACTGGCTTCACTGGAGACATTGGACTTCCTGGACATGAAGTATCCGACTGATCAGCCAGCAATCCTGTCCTACCTGTTCGGACAGGTGAAGTGGTTCTGCTGGTTTTGTTGTACGGTGATTCTGGAGTACAACTGAGTTCATTCATCATGTGCAGGGGAGAAGGGGAAGACCGGGGTGCAGAGAGAGACTCAGTGTTTTCCAAAGAAATTTTTAACGCTGGCATATATTTCTCAGTGGAGTTTTTAGCAGATGTTGGGGCTGACTGGAAGACGTTCATCATATTGCTCATAGTCGGCGAACGAGGAGGGCTGGCTTGTACATCTGTGAGGGATGAAAGTTGGTCCAATGATCGAAGCTGAAAATCATCATCCATTGGGATGTATGGAGCCAACATCTCCAAATCCAAGGCATCAACATCCTGGTGAAATGAACATTTTGATAGATTAACAGGTTGTCAGATTTCAAAATTACCCATGAGCTAGGAAATTGTGCATAATTGATGAAAAGATTTCAGTTGGCTAATACATCAAGGACACAATCTCCTGTCAACTTAGTTTCTATTAGACTTGTTCTCACCTTCAAGGCCCTCCATGGTCTTGCCGCCTACCTCACTGACCTCAATGCCCTGTAGTAGCCTGTCCATTCAGGGCCTCTGCACTTCCTGCCTCACAATTGGCAGTCAGCCATTCAGCATCTCTGCCCCCACATGCTGGAACTCCATCCCACAATCCCTCAGCCTCACCCACTCTCTTGCCTCCTTCAAGTCCCGTCTTAAAGAGTTTCCTCTTTGGCCACTCTCATCCCCATCCCACTGCCCATCTCCCCTTCTAACCCCCAACTCAGGTCCAAAACCCCCGATTGTCCAGTGCACTGGGACGTCTTTCTTACGTGAAGAGCACTATTCAAGCGTAATTTGTTGTCACAACATTCCACTTAAAACAATTCACCCTATTTCAAAGACAGTAAGTAGTTAACATACACAACATCTTAATCCTACAAGCTTTTATTGTCATAAAACATACCGATAAAAAGCCAATGGTCTGAACCGATTAAACTGAAACAAATTTTTCCTGTAAATAGGTTTACTTTGCATTTTGACAACTCAAGTAATTGAAGTACTGTATGCGGAATTCTCAATCCCACCTATTTTTGTAAATGAGGAATGTGCCACCCCAAGTCTGCTGATTTTATGGAGGAGTTTTCATTTCATACCTGGACAGAGAATGGGTTTTTGGCCTCTGGGTCAATTGCAAAGAGCTTTTCCACAATATCCAGTTTAAATACATTGGAGATGTCCGTGTCAACGTTATAGCAGTATTCTGAGGGACTGCTGGGCTGTGGAGACAAATGATAACATTTTTGATGTTAAGTTAAAAAGCTACAATTTGTATAACTGTTTCAAAAGATCCTCAAGTTGGTTACAAATTGAGCCCTAAATGGCAAGTGTAGGCAACCACTAGATGGCAATACTAACTTCTATAAATCGGTACAAGTCAAAACACAATCCTGATATAGTGACAAATGTTTGTTTTAATGTTTTTATTAAAAACTTACTTGTGGTGAACTTTGATTGGTGCTGGGGCAGGAAGGGCTACTAGGCTGCTCCTTCGTTTGTGGAATGGTAAATGAAAGTTCCAGTGACTCTGGGTTTGTTTCAAGCTTAGTGATTGCTTCCAAATTCAGAGCTGGGTCCATGGTGCTGCACAGCGACTTTGTGGGGTCAGAGGGAGGAAGGGGTGACATTGCCAAGTCTACAGGCTTGTGTTCCGTCGAGGACGGTAACATGACATCATTGTAGAGTGGGACTTCAAAGTGCTGCATTTCTGATTCTATGAGAGACAAATCTGTTTTAGTTCGTAAGCCTCACATGCTTCACCTTTTCTGCACAACTTTCACAAAAGCTTTCCTTAAATCTAAATACATTCCGTCTGCCCTCTCCTTAAGATGCTTGATTGCTTCCCTCTACCCAATACATAAACATTGATGACTCCCAATCTTTTTAGCTAGATACTCACTGAGCCACCAGCTGTAAAAATCATTTTATAAGCAATTCATAAAGAAAAATTTAGTTCCTAAAGTTTAATTACACATAATGCAAGTAAAATCTATGGATTGATCTTCTTTTGACATTTTTATGTTTCCTCCAATAATCTTTCCTTACCCTCTTTACTTAAGTTAATGACTCATGCCTCAATATAACTATATTGTTCTTTCTGATACCTCACCTGATTAGCAATTCTTCATGCATGAGTCTTGACAGTAAATATCAGGCCATTTGAATAGACTGAGAGAGAGTGGGGTATTCAAGGGGCAGGGTATTCAAGGTAAACTCTGGAAACCCAGCCATATGCCTTAAACCTTCAAATATCTGATGGGAATCCTAAAGAGCCATTGTTTGTTATCATCAGAAGCTCTAAAACATTTGGCTCCAACTTTTATGATTTTTCATCTAGAATCAACCCAGATAGAGGGCAGCAAAAGTTCATATCTTAAGAGAATTGAGCAGTCATTCTGTTTCCCAGGGCTTTCTTCCATAGAGTACAGCTTTGAAATTCATAATTTTGACAAAGGGTCTGAACATCACGGAAACTGTGTACATCAACAGGCTCCAACCTGAGGGGCTGAAATCCAACAAGATAATTATGTCGCCTGCAGCTGGTGCAAGTTGAGTCAAAGCTTCAGGCTCCTCCTTCAGTTTGTCGAAGAGATTGTTTGTTTCTTGATCTGTGGTTGAACTATGGCTCTTGACAGTTGTCTCCAGTATGTCAGGTACAGGTGCATCAGCTACAGTTTGATCCAACGACAAAACAATGTCTTTTTCAACAATGCCACTGGGAAAATAACGAACATTGGTTAATTGAAGGACTCCACACAATAAAAGCGAAGACAGTGAACCGTTTTGCAGAACAGAAGACTTTATTGAATCAACAATCGGAACCTAGGTAGCTTTGCCTTTGGCTTCCAAGAATTAAAATGTCAAATTAAAAATGACTTTGGTCATCTGGCAAAATCATGGTGCTAGTCTAGAATAACCTTCATATTCACACACAATCCTCACAACAGTATAGACCAAGCTTCCAAAACCATTACCTCAAAACGTAGTTCACACAGACAATGCACTGAGGCTGGGAATTCTTTGTGTTGTAGATCACTGTAGCCTGAGTCTCGACCCAAACATAACCACCTTCCTTGGCCAGTATCCTGTATTGGCCTGTGGTAGCCTGGCCCTTAGAAAACACTGATTGAAGCAAAAGAAAACGAAAGCAAGTGTTTAAATGCCATTCTGCAACATAGGAGGACTTTGTAAATGGATAGATCTCAAGTTTTTGATAGCAGCATTGCTGCAATTCATGAGGTTAGCGGAAATTTGTACAATATTTAGTTTGTGTCGTTAAAATTGTATAATACAATGGGAAATTATTATAATGTAGAGGTTTCAATGAAACAATATCATACAAAATGGATGTTTTAACACATCAAAGGGTTTAACCATTGGTAAGAGAACTAATACAGCTAGATCTGAGTAACTGTCAATTACAAAGATTGTGAGGCCTGGCAATCAATTTTTACTGATGGGTTGAGTAAATTAGGAGTCACTAACGTCATGGAAAAAAAATTGCTCTCACTTTCCAAAATTGATTGTAGGAGATAAGACATTGGTAGGACAGCAGCAGACTTTAAAGTTAGAAATAGATGGTATAAGGGCTACAGTTGATGTGGTGAATTAGATAAAATAAAGATGGATTAAAGGGAGAAAAAAATAAACAGTGAGCAAATATAAAGTGGTTTAACCTTTTTGGCAGACTTGGGTAAAGGGAGTAATAACCATTTTGCTTAAGTACCTTTGTTATTGTGAATAGGGTTAGTCTCAAGAGCACGGGCTTTTGGAGGACCCAGTGGAGATGAACTTTTCTGAGGCACTTTGTAAATTATAATATTTATTGATTAATGTAGATTACTCACAGTCATGATGGGTTTTAGTCAGATGATCTGAATCCATTGCATGGTAGTATTCATAGACAGATCGACCCAGCAGTTCTCCTGGTTGATATCCCATTAATTCAGTTATCCTGTACAATTAAACAGCAATGTTTGCATGAACATCAGCGCCTTGGGACGTCCTCCCGACGTGAAAGGCGCTCTATAAATGTAATTTGTTGTTGTTGAACCAGAAAAATAGTGCAGTGAAGCTTGCAGATCAGGGTCTCCAAACTGTCGATGGCCACTAGGTGGCACTCACAAGACAAGGAGGAACAATAGAACCGGTTTGTCATAAATCAATTTGAACATAAAGCCAGATGCACACAGTATTTTATGCTTCTGGGAACAAACACTTTGGTGTTTAAAGTGCAGTAAATATCATTTCTGCCTTGTGTGCAAGACATTCGCCCACAAATTTACAGTCAATTCACTTTACAGTATATTCCGTGAAGCGCTTTGAGACATCTAGAAGATGTGATAAGGTGCTTTTTCAGATGCAACGATTATTATTAGTGTCGTTATTAACATGCCACTTGCTCATTGTTACCTGCTTATCAAATAACTCACTAGGATCATGACATCTATCTGGATGAGTATTGCAATTCCACAATGTGGGAGCAAGCTCTGCCTTCCCAATCATTCCTCAGGAAGCCTTTTGTTGAAAGGCTGTGCCTGTTATTATGTTATTCGTAACAAAACTGTTATAATATTGTCACAAAATGATATTGAATAAAACCACACCTGATAGCAGTCAGCTCTGAACATTAGAGTGAATTTTCTCTATGTGATTGTTGGCATCATTAAAATCCCAAATTGTGCTGTAATGAGGCGCGACTTAATGTGAATGCATGCATCTAGTTCAGTCAAGCGATGCACGGGATCAGTTCTCAGTGAGAGATAAATGACCATCTTGCAGGTTATCAAGTCACCACCAACATTACATTACTTGTTCACTGTACAACGGCTTACTTAGTTATCCAAAAGTAGCACATTTTAGCCAAAAAGCCAGCAGGTGCATAGGAAGCAAGCGATCTCGCTGCACACGTGTGCAGTGAATAGAGGCAAACAATCATGCAAAAGCATTATGACCAAATTCAAACTGTAAAGATGCCATTATAATGGTCTGTACTGTAATAATTGATGCAGGTTTTAAAGCTATGAGACTAACCTCTCATCACAGTAGGAAAACTTCATGTCGAGGCTGTGACGACTCAAAAACGTCTTGCTGTCCAGAGGTACCTCAATGTTGGATGGGTGTGGGATAGGTTCGCAAACCAATGCTAGACAGGTCATGGGTGGCTCCTTGTAGCCACATGGAGTCTGCTCACTACTGCCTTCATGTACTTGAATGTGTCCTGTGCAATGAAGCACCTGTAAAACCACCACATACATGAAATTAGAATGGTTGTCAAGGTTTGAAGTATATTTACTCGGAATAAGCAAATGTATTGTGCAGCTTTAATATACATTTTATTCACAAGCTGATACTGAATGTTAACAGAATAGTTAGAATTTTAGAAATTAATTGCAAACTAACTACAGTAATTCCATAGAAAATACTTGGAACAGCAGCTGCAACCAGTCAGCTATGCAAATCAACAAAAATGCATGCATAATTGAGAATCTCTCCGTGGGAAATACTATGGGTTTGTGTTTTTTTTAAATGTCCCATCAGGACAGTTGATGTATAAAAAAGCATTCTCTGGCAGCAACTTTACAAATAAAACTGTCCAATTTAGATGTGTTTTCTAATATACAGTGAAATTTGATTTCTTCCCAAAATAGCTGCTCTTGAACAGAGCCAAAACCATTTTGAAATGGTCGATAAGTATAAAGCTTATAGCTTCTGACCTTGTGCTTTAATTCTTAGTGGGAATTACACAGCTGGTTACCAGCTCAGTAAGAGATTAATAACTATATCTAATGGAGTTATGATGCAGTATAATATTTTATATGGAATCATTGCTAAATATACAAATAGAGAGAAATCTGGGACTTGACATGCTTATGTAGTGACACGGTGGTTCATTTTTATATGATTGATTTCCTCAGATAAGGTTTACTTCCATGTAACACAAAATGTCATTAAGAAGAAAGCCTAAACTTATTTCAGGATTATTGACCATATCCACCTTTAAATGCAGATATTGAAGTGTAAAATCATACATTCTGAGGAAGATGAACAAGACATTATAGAAGGAATAATGGCTTGAGACACCTACATTTTCTGTTGATAGGCAGTGCTCAGTCAGTCATTACTCATATATGCCCAAAGACAAAGAGTCAGCGGGCAATTTGATGCATGAGTGGCAATACAAATGAGCTCACTTGCACCATAACATCCAGTTTCCAGGAGGGGTCTTTATATAGCCATTATAATCAATCCTAGCTGAAATGTTACTACAGACGTTCTACTGCATTAATCAACAGGCGGACAAAAACTACATGAAACTCAAGACTGGTGGCCTGTGAGGATAGTTATCTACAGATATCTTAATTTCTGCTGCTTTCAAAAGATCTAGTAATGAAAGCAGTATTTGGCAATAAATATAAAATGACAGTGAAGCAATTTGAAAAGCTCGTCGAGAATTTTTGTAAAAAAAGTGAGGTTTTGTAAACTTTCTGCTTCTCAACGTGTGACGTTCCCAGCAATCAATTACTTCTCAATATTTAACTTACTTCATGTTATTCAAGAGCTTTTAAGTAGTACTCATTGAACACAATTTAAAAAATACTACCCTGCTCTTCAAATTAACAAAACTAGGATTGGAAAACGAGTTTAACACAAATTACACACCTTCCAAGTTGAGGACTTGATGTTGACAGTCCGGCCCCGGCTGGTGAGAGTACACTTCATTCTCAGAAAGAAACTCCGTTCTGTGATCTGGTCCTTTCCTTTCTTCTGAAGTCCTAAAGGATAAAAGTCACAAATTTACTGACACAAACTGCAATTTCAGTCCAACCATTCAAAAATATTTTCGTTACAAAAACTGAGGTAGGGACTCATTAATTGAAAGCAATTAATTTGTTCACATTAAACCAACAGTACAATCAAGAGAGCATTGCTGTTTCAATTAAATCAGATCTAGGAATAAAAACTGCATTTAAAGAATTATGTCCAGCCAATAAAGAAAAAAAACAGCTACTTTGGATATCAAATGACCAAACCTTGCAACCCATTGGCCCACTATAGTAGTTCCTAAATAAGGTCTTAAATTTGCAAATTTCTGTGCAAAGGTAAGGAAAATGGGGAAAATAATCACTGTTTTACTCATCTCCTAGTAGCCAGTTCAAGGCATCAGGTTACGTCATTTCTATTAAGAGTCTTGAAATATACTAATAACTTGGGAATAATACTTGAGTCAACAAACAACATTACAATAATAGCCTCAAGTGAACACAAGTTATTTGAAAAACATCTTATCAAAATGAGACTGTATAACTGCAATCTTCCAAAGGCATTCAATCACGATATGGTTATCTGGAAAAACACCTCCTCAGCGCTACAAAGGAAACACATGACATTCCAAACCGCAGGCAAGATACTGTAATGAACATTAGATTAGGCTGGAGGTTTATCTAACAATTCATTATCAGAAAAAAAATCTGAAATACTTTGGAGTTAAGTTCAAAAGTACTTAACAAGCAAACACTTGTAAATTCCACACTAGGAAGTTTGTAATTCATGACTCTCTTATCACCTCTGTGAAATGCCAATTCTTCACATATTACTAGAGACAGCAAGCAGTCTGTGCTTCTTCCACTTTTGAGATCTCTCCTGACACCACCAATGTCCAAAGTCTTATGGAGAATATTGGGCTCTGAACGTACTCCACTCAACCACCCCGCCCCCCAACCCCCTCCCCCTCAGCACTCAAAATGAATTTGAACATTTTGACACCAAGGGTGCAGGTCCATTCAGTACGAGGCATTGAAATATTGAAACATTGGATGGAAGAAGTCAAAAACAGGTAAATCGGAAAATCATCAGATAAGATTAATCACAACAAAATATTTTTCTTACCCTGTCTGTGGGAGAGCATTTCTCGCATCTCCTCATGATCACAGGGGTGCGTGAAATCAAAGATGCTGTGCCCAATCAGTTCAAACTATTTATAAAGGAAAAAACATTAAGAAAATTAAATGTGTATGAATTCAAGGAGAATTTTTTTGGCATCCCAATTAATAGATTTATAATTATAACTTACAAAAGAATAATTGAAGATTGTAAACATGGGATGTCGACATCCAGAGCACTTACTGCTTAGGATTGGGAAATGATTTGACGACTAGGAATATTTCTGTCTGCAATTACATAGCAATTGGCAGAATATTTTTATACAGGGCAATGCTTATGTGCTGTTCTCCTTTTCTCAGGTTTTGTCAGTTACAACCCTGGTCTTTAGTATATTTTATCTGACCACCTTTAGAAATGACTGATATCTCAAATTATACCTGGGTTAGTCCCATATATTTGTTGACATTCTCAGACATGTAGATCATGTCTCCATCCTGTATCACCACCATGACAAATCCCTCCAGGGCCTTCAGGTAAAAACTATTAAGCTGTTTCTCTTGATCAGACTCCACCTCAACATCCCCTGTAATAGATGCAAACAAATTGGGTCACATGAATTCATCAAGGAATCATTGCTTACTTGTATTGAATTCAATTAAATTTTTGTAAACTGGTGCAATTAAACATGTAATGAGACAATGGCAAGTTAGGTGTTGCGTTATTGTTTGTTATTATTCAGTATTATTAATATGGTATGTGTTAAAATAAGTTCTTTTTTTATGTTGGGTTTTCGGAGTCGGATATTCGACTGAATGTCCAACATGTCGCTTAACCGACATTGGCCAGGTCCCGAGGGTGCCGGATAAACAGGCTTTTAGTGTACATTGGAAATTGATCATTTCTGCTATTTATGGAAAAATATACAGTAAAATCCGTGACCCGATCAACCGTAACTTCCGTATAACCGGCACTACAAAAAAAAAGTATGCATTCGATTAACTGGAATTTATCTGGAAACATTTTTTTTTCCCGTTTTCGGTCGAATATCCAGCATACGCTTTAACCGGCATCGGCAAGGTCCTGGGGATCCGGGATATACAGGCTTTTACTGTACTTATTTCTACACACCAGGGTATTCTGTTAACTCCCTACTAGGAACGGGATTTATTCTCCCACCACCTGATGCTTAATAGTTTTCAAATATGCTTCCTACAAAAAGAATTGTCCAACAAGATGTAAACCTTAAGTTGTATTGGATTTAAGATAAAGCCTGAAGTGTTAATAAGCTTTTATATTTTAATTACAGGTATACACATCCATCATGTCCATCAAGGTTCTATATCACTGTTCAAAACTAGATGGGTTAGCAACTATAAAACTTGCAAGGGATCCAAAATAATTAGATTTCAATTGCCAAAACCAACTGAACCCCAATAAACAGTTTCAGCCTTTTCTTTTTGAACAGTATTTATACTGTAACACTGAAGAATACAAAGGAATTCAGTGCATACACGATCAATTTTCTCAATCTTTGTTTTACTCACCGGGGCTAAGAAATTTTCTCATTCGTAGATAGCTGATGGTCAGTCTCATTATCGAGGCCTTGTCCAGGTGAGAGCTGACACTATGAGGCAATGGCAGCTGGTGGGCCAATTCATAGAATACCTCAGATTCTTTGCTTCTTCGGCACCTGGCAGCATCACGTGACTTCTCCTTTCTCCGCTCTGAGCTAACATTGGGAAGATTAAAAATGGAATGCTCATCAGAAACACCTTCAGACAAGTTACTTGACATATCACAGTGCGACAAGCAGCTTAACATCCTAGATTTCTTTTGTTGGCGAGAATTCAGCACATTATCTAGCTATTTACAGCACACTGAAAACAGAATTGTTACTTAATTATATACAGTCAAACAGCAGGAAATGTGCATATACTTGATAGTGTATAGTGTCGTTGAAGGAATAGAAATTATGCAAACTCCCATGACTAACACAGTGAAATTTTAATATTCAATTAAGAAAGATAACCCTTGACTCCAGTTGCCAGTAAGTTGCTGGCTAAGAGCCAAAGCAGTTTCATTAGATCATGAAAGAATGTTTCCTTCTTGCAGATGAAGAATCTTCAGCTCAAAGAGAATTCAATTTACACCAAGAATGGGATGCTTTTATAGCTGCAAGCAGATAACAGCTTTTTATTCACTATACTGTCAAACATTTACCAAGATGCAAATTAGACAGCACCTATAATTAATCTGCAACTTTTTTTAAAAAAAGGCTAGTAACCCATTTTTCCATAGATGTCAACTCTATCGGAATCACTCCAGATATACTTGTGCTCCTGCAAAACTGTATTTGAATTTAAAAAATACACCGCACATTAACAAACCTATTTTCATATATTTTTAAAAAATGTACTTGACAAATCACATTCTGACCAAACCCAATCTTCGACCAACAGCTTAATTAATTGTGCTGAATCATATACATTATACAGTAAAAACCAGTTAATCCGTGACCCAATCAACCGTAACTTCTGTATAACTGGCACATCAAAAAAAAAGTCTGCATTCAATTAACCGGAATTTATCCGGAAAAATGCTTTTTTTTGTGAGTGTGTTTTCAACTGAATATCTGGCACGCGCTTTAACCTGCATTGGCCAGGTCCCAAGGGTGCCGGATAAACAGGCTTTTACTGTATTATACTTTGAATCCAAATACATGTGAAATAACACTAATATGGTTTAGTAGACTGTAGGTTGCTGTGGCACATTGGCATTATTTGTAAAGTCTACATTCCCCACAACTTATATAATCACTTCTGATCCTATGCTCCATACCACCTGATATAAAAAATACTTTTTATTTCAAGTTGTTAGATGCATGCTAACTTTAAAAAAAAATGTAAGTTGTAATCATCAGATATTGCGAACCATTTCTTGAAATCAGTACTTTCTGATTTCTTGTACAATCAGATTAAAACATTGAACAAAGTCGAAGTAATGATTCTCAAAATACACAACAAAACATTGTGGCTATTTAATCCCTCGGTAAAAACAAACAAGTTCAAGAGTGACTTGTTTGTGGGACACTGCTGTGTGCAATTGCCTGCGCATTTCACCCATAAATATATAATCAATTCACTTTACGGTAGATTCTATGAAGCGTTTTGAGAAGTCTAGAAGACGTGATAAGGCACTATATCAAATGCAAGGATTATTATAGTCCAAATCACAATAAACATGCGATTGCATCCATACAAAGTGGCATACATAAGGTAAAGTGACCAACATTTAAAGTTCTAAGCCCTGATTGGAAAATAAATTGTTTTGATAGCTAATTTTGGACAATCTATATCCCACTTCCACATTGGACACTGGGAAACCAGATTGTTAAACATTAAACTTATTTCGAAAGATAAATAAAGTTCTTAAAATATTCCTTCCAGGTAGATTTGAAAATAATATGCTGAGAAAAACAGTTTACCTTCGATGAGAAATCCTTGGCATCTGCCTCCTCCACAGGTATGCCACCCCACTGACATGACCGACGGGGAGGAGCCACATGCAACATGAGGGGCGGCTCCGTTTACTTCAACAGGACAGGTGCTTTGGGTGGGCCTGAAAGCTGATCCGACTCTGGGAAAGCACAGTACTGGTGAGTGTGCAGTAACACCCATCCACTAGTACTATACTTTGAGAGGGAAAATGGGGAAAACAGGGCAAGCATAAATGTTTAATAACTCAGCGAATATGCTCATCAAGGTAGGGATATCTGTGCTATGAAATGGAACACTTAATATTCAAATATCCGATGTCAGTATCAAGCTCTCCCAGGTCAAGTATAGAACAATTAGTAGCAGAGTTCAGTCTGCCTGCCTCAACACAACCTGGGAAGAGTACGTTGTTGTTCGCACACCAGTGGGTGTTTTTAATTTCCGACACTGGGTATCTCTTAAGCTCCAGTGAGTGAGACAGTCAATTCAGGGATATCAAGGTAACATTTTTTGTTATTGGACTATGGTACAACTTCTTAAGTTTAAAAGTGAGATTCTTTGAAGCAATTGTCATTCTAAGGGAAAAGAAAATTTTAAGTCGTTTTTTTTTGTCCAAAGCATTGAATTCAATATTTAGAATATTGAAAAAAAAAATTGTGTGTGGAAGCATTAAGCGAATAGGTTTATTATTATTCTTAATAATCCTAATATTTGATAGCGGCTTTCAAGTCAGGAGGATATCTCAAAGCACTTCACAGAATATACTGTAAAGTGTAACAAATGTTTTGTGAATGAATACTGCAGCTAATTCACACTTAGCAATGTCCTACAAATAGCCAAGAAGTGAATAATAAATTTGGAGGATTGTTGGAACTTGAGGCCAGGAGGAATTCTCTCCTCTTCATGATTGGTGGAGTGGAATCTTTAATGCCCACTTGAACAGACAGAGCGCGCTCAGTTTAACGTTTCATCTCAAGGATGGCACCTCCAACATTGAAGCAAACAAATCCTCGTTAAAAAAAAACATTAATACTAAATGAATTATACTTTTCCAAATAAAAACTGGATACCTATGAGGTTGGGAATAATATCAAAGATGACCAGGATAGGTAAAGTACAATCAAATGTGATTTATCTGTGAATGGAACAAGCTTGATAACAAATCGAATTGCCTTTTTTTTCTGGAAACAACTCTAGCAAATGAGCTGAACTACACAGAAACTCAGTTGTGTAATTAAATACAGAATAAATACAAACTACTCAGTCATTTCAAAATTCAATTCCTGAAAGCCAGCGAGCCTTTCAAGGATTGGATTAACAGTTTTGCAGGGAAGTTTTCTGCCTCTGGAGGTCTTCAACTCACTTTTATATCTAGTGACAGAACATCAATACTGAATCAACCTTATCTCATTCTATCGACAGACTGTCCCCAATTTCATCACCTTGGATCCTTTCGATAGTGTCTGGCCAGCATATTAACTATCCCTAGATATATGGTAGAACTAACAATGTCTAGGACTATAACCAACCCAAAGCAAATACTAGTAATAAAGCAGTGTTTTAGGTCCATTAAAATAAACCCCAAATCATCATGCTTCTGTGAAAAAAAGAGCAGAGATGACATCAGGTTGCCATTAGTGTCATTTCAGGCTACTTAGTTTCCTCTGGTCAGCAAAGCCATTCTTCTGACAGTTTCTAGCAACAAAAATAGTCATGATAGTGATCGTGGTTGACTAGTCCAGTTTCTGTCGCAGGACCAAGCAGACTCCAACAAATCAAAAATATTGATAATGATGATGATTGGGGTGGGAAGGATTAAGGATGAGTTTGGATCAGAATTTAAACTCAGTAATTATCATATCGCGCTTCTACCGCGCCTTCGGCTGCCCCACTAACTCTTCTCCCTCTCCTTCCACTTCCCCCTACCCTCCCCCCGGGTCCCGACCTGACTGTTGAGCGCTTTCGGACATCCTCCCGACGTGAAAAGCACTATATAAGTGCAATTTTGTTGTTGTATGTGTTGATATAAAAATAGAGATCAGAAAAACAGCTTAATTAATTTTTTTTAATTCAAATCATAAGCATTCTAGTGGCAGTTACATAATATTTCAGGAATTGCTGCTGACTCTACAAACACAGTAGTAACATTGTTCAGCAACAATGGGTTGCAATGTGCTTAGCATCAAACTCCAGCAACCAGCAGGAAATGTCATTAATACTGGAATAGGCTAGTCTCTAGCATCATCTCAAAACCACTTAATGCCCACTGAGATGGTTGTTGATCGATCAATATAGAAAAGGGGCAACCTAAATCTGGTAATAGATTTGGATTTCTTATAGAATTGTAGATCCATTATTTTTACAACGCAAAATTCTAAACCCTCGACTGGACTACGAAATGAAATTAGCTGAAGTAAACTGAAGCACACTATGTGAATCAGAAAATCCATTATTAGGACCTCTGCCATATTTTTAACAAAAATCTCTTCACCTCCTCTCCTGAAGCTGCTGACTCTTTCTAGGTAAATAGCCCTCCATTACATCGATCCTCCAATGTGCTGATCAAGTGGCTGCTTTTCATCTTATTGGTGAGTGTCGGTAAGCTATTCACTCTGAAGGGATATCACAACCAATAGACACATTTACACATTTTACCAGTGGTACCAAGATAATAATAATAATCATCATCAGAGTTGATCAAGTGATTTGCTGTGATTCATTTACTAATACGGTATTTTTACCCATGAAGGCAGTCATCAGAGAGCCACAATATATTCCTGGAATCGAACACAGGTTTCACACTTGTAAGGCGAGTGGCTCTAACCACTGAGCCTACAGTACTCCCATTTTTTATATCCACCTTACTCAAGACTTAGTCAAACCCCAGGTAACTCTGGAAAACTACAATATTGCAAAGCAGCAGAGACATAAGAACTGCAGGCGCATGAAAGCGATTTTTCAAAGAAAAATGTCAGAAGCCAGGATAAAAGCAATTCATTCTGAAGCGGATATGTCACTACATGATTCAAATCAATCTCCAAACTCCTGGTTGCAGGTAGGCATAGTGTTGTTCCATTTGGATTAAAGGTGACAGATATCTCATCTTCTCCAACAAGCTATCCATCTCATCTATTTCCATTAACCTTCAGAAGTCTCAATGTCATAGACTGGACTGAGATTGTATTCCTTACAGCCTTGTCAACTTTTATACTGGACTGATTTATAATCATAGAACTCAGTAAATGATGCAAAGAAACTTCAATTTAGTAGCCGATTTATTTTCACCTATAGGCTTAGTAGCCATACCCCAACCCTTTACGTTCACCTGCAACCTGACTAATGGAAATACAGTAAAAAGTTTCCAACCGCAAAACTGTGGGACATTGAGACCCCCAAAAATCACATTTGAAATTTACCACCAGTTAATTGGCATTGGTCTCTCTAGTTGGATTTAATACAAATGAACCATATTTAAATTTGGGAGGAAAAAAATAACTGCAAAAGATAATTTAACCTTTGAAAAATCACCAGTCTTCGGTCCAAACATTGTGTACATCAGTGAGTAGAAGTAATGGAGAATCATCTAGTCTTTTCCCTTTCAAGGACACCAAGATGTTGAAGCCACAATAGTTTAACGCAATTTGTTTTTCCAATGGATTTTCACCAATATACATCAACATTGCCCTCCAGCTTCTGATATTAAGATAATTCTGACGCTTCAATAGATTGACAACTCAATACACTTAAGCACACCTCCAGCTCACCCAGAGATAAAAGTGAGAAAATAATTTTCATAATGAAATGAACTAGGTTTTAATGGAAAAATGGGGGAAAAAAACCCTCAAGAAACAAAACAATTACAGGCAATCTTGGTAAATTGTAACTAAAGCTTGGTGACACATTGGATTAGCATTTTGAATCCACTGATCTGAGCTGGGTGCAAAATCACATGCCAGAGTTACAAAGTTAGTTCCCTCCCTGTGATGGCTGTCAGGAATTTACGATGCCTTCATATCAATTCTAAGAACATTAACCCAAAGTGCAAAAAGTGCCCACAACTTGACAGCTAATGACGATTCAATTTCAGAAGAAACAGATCCATAAACATGCCATTTCCTTCTTATAATGTGCCACGGTTTCATTAAAAATATTCTGTACTTAATTAAACTTGCATGTGGCCAGTGAGAGGAAAGATTCTTTCTAATCCACTATGTTTTTTTTAAAGTGGTGGGGCAAGAGGTGTTGTCCCTAGGCTGCAGTTGAAGGGAAGAGAAAATCCAGAGGCTTTGAGGCTTTATTTTAAACAGTAAAATCAAAGGCTTTTCATCAGGTCAAATAAATTATACTTTGCCCAATACAATAGTTTTACTCTAACTGTGAATGTACCACAGGAAAATGAATGGATTCAACTGGAGCGTCAATATCTGAAATTAACAAAGAGCCCAATTCATTTATTATTGAAAGTTGAGATATCAATTAATAAATTGTTACAAAACAATGTTTGTTTGTGTAGTGTTTTACAGTACATTTGTGGCTTGTATATCCAAATAAAGGAAATGACAGTACACTATAGTGAATCCACCCACTTCAAAGCCAATTTATTTAGAATAAAAACTTTCTGATAAACTTTCTGATATTTTCTAAGTGATGAATGTTTCATTGTGCAATGCTAAATTTTATCATCTTTTGTTCCTGAAACAACAACTTCACTGTTGCTCAGGATTCTTCGACCGCATTCTTAATTCCAACACACCCGCAGCTTGACCCAGTTTCTCTTAATAGCAACCAGCAATGGTATATACACTATCACAACAATCCATCTGACCCTGACCTGGATGGAATGAGACAGCATCAGATGGACTGGGGGATTAACACCCTAATTTTAAAGATACAAATTCAAAACCATATCTTCTAAATCATGTGGTATGAACTCGAGGAGAAAAAGTGGAGTTCCCTCGTTGATCTGTACTAAGACATCAATAATTTTGCACTAAAAATAAATTGGCATAGTGCATAACAGAGCTAGTGCAATATAAATATATATGAAAATAGCCAGACTGGGCTTTCAAGGAGTCAGTTTTATTTTCCATTTCATGCCCTACGTTTTTCTTTTTCACTGCCCACTAACACTTGACTACAACTGAAGTTTACTGGCTCCCAAACAACAGGCTGCTGATCAGGAGAACAACATGTACAACCACTCAAATCAGATGAATAGCTCCATTGAAGTACAGAAAAGGCCTCCACGGGAATGGAGAATGACATTACGTACAAGGTAGGAGATTAAGAGGCTTTTTCTAAAACTTAATTAAGAGATAGTTGGTTTTAAAATTAGGTAGGATACTTCACATGTTACAGAATCCACCATCAATTAAGGGCTCAGTGACGAGATAACCGAGTGCGAGTTAGGCATATGTATAAATAAATAAATGTGTCCGGAATATTGACAACATGATGACTTAAGTAATAGTGACAAATTGAACCAGAGTTGAGGAATCAGGAGTTTATTGCTGAGTATTGTAGCTCAGTATGAGAGACCTGGGTTTGATTTGCTCCACACACCTGATAATTATCCCTCAAGAAAAAAAAACTGGTCACCAAATCCACGAATGTTTGTGGGACCCTGCTGTGTGCAATTGGCTCCCGCGTTTTGCCAACAAATGTACAGTCAATTCACTTTACAGTATATTCCGTGAAGCACTTTGAGACATCTAGAAGATGTGAACAGTGCTATATCAAAAGCATGGATTATTATGAATTATATAATTATATAAAGCATGAATTATAAACAGCAAAACAACCACAGAAACGGAGCACATATTATTACTACAGTGTTATAAAACAAGGAGTGGATCACATCCTACATTTTGAAATAAATGCTTTATCAAAAGTTGAATCAAGGGGCTGATCTGATTTTTCAATTTTATACTTATTACATGTAAAAAGTAACCTAAAACGTTAACTTTTTTTAAAAAAAAGGTGATCATCAACACTACTAACGAAGAAAGTCAGTACCATCTGACAGATCTTGAGGAAGAATAGTAGTTCAGTTACAATTATTTGACAGAATGCAAAAAATTTCCCAAAACACTTGTACTACAGTAGCAGTCCAACTACATTTCAATTGGACTATATTTTTCCATCAGCCTACAGTAACAAAATAAAAGATGACATTTTGATTTGTGGTAGTCAGCACTCTGGTAGAGTTCTGTTCCCATAGTGTTTCACAAACTATCAACTATTCTATGTTATCAGAAGTAAAATTTAAATTTAAAAATAGTTTTTTTTTAAATATCAATAAGGGTTCAGTATTATCAAAACAAAATCTGTTGATCTGTTAGTCAGTTTCCAGTATTTATAATTTACATGGCACCAATAAACACAAGAGACCATAGCAGTAATTATTGTGACTAGAGTTGAGCAAGGCTTCAACTAGATCTGTGACACTTGTATACCTACTAATATTAAGAAAACAAGCAACTTGTTTCTCCTATATAAAAAGGCAAAGATTTTTTTTAATCGCACATCCAAACATTAGGATAAATATTTAAAATACAGTAAATACAGTAATGGATCAAGTTTATTTTCAATAAGCAGAAATCAGCAACATTGAATCTGCCATTCTTAAACTCTGTTTACAATAAACAAAGTCTTCGTGATTTTAGATACCATCACAATATGACCATTTAAGAGTTACAGTAAAGAAGAACTTCCCACTCCAAACACAAGCTCAGCAGAAAATATGCATGGTGTGCAACTACTGTGCAACATAAAATTTCAATAGCAATCACTGCAAAACCAACTTCTAACTGCACTACTAGCCAAGAAGCTATGCTCATGACAAGCATAGCATTTGTATACAAATCTAAATAACATAAGATAGAATTGAAGGAAAGGTAATTCAGCACATCAAGCTTGTTCGAGCCATCAATCCTTCAACAAATAACTTGTATAATCTTAAAATAGGCTGAAATTACAAGTCAATTGAAACCTCGGAGTAACTAATATTACAATATACATGTCTTTGAGCTTTAAAGTGCTTCAGACCAAATAATTAAAGGCAATGTACCATTTTAGTGATATGAAGTCAAACTCATTTATACTCGAGCACCAGTCCACTAAAACGTTTTTTCAGGTAAAATGATAACCACCATAATTCCCAACATCTGTTGACCCTCCATGAAAGTGACATTAAATAGCTCTGACCTTAGTATGGAGTAGTATTAAAGTATGAAAGATTAGAAGGTCACAGATTTGTTTCCAACTGCAGTTACGAAAGACTTCCAGAGAGGGTAAACAACCAGAATTTCTTCTCCTGAATACT
This sequence comes from Hydrolagus colliei, assembly GCA_035084275.1. Lineage (NCBI taxonomy): Eukaryota > Metazoa > Chordata > Chondrichthyes > Chimaeriformes > Chimaeridae > Hydrolagus > Hydrolagus colliei. Next base: position 2,423,413 of record CM068750.1, read on the forward strand.
ATTCAATAATTTCTTCTGGAAAGCATGCCATGAGTTGAAATTTGATGATGACAACCCCCAAATAACTTGCTCAAAGAGGCACTCCAGGCATGAAGACAAATTATCCCTCCCTGAGCTAAGCAACCAAACATAAGAACATAAGATTTAGGAGCAGGAGTAGGTTATTCGGCCCCTCAAGCCTGCCCCACCATTTAATAAGATCATGACTGATCTTCTGACCTAACTCTAATTACCTGCCCTATCCCCATATTCCCTAATCCCTCTATTTTTAAACAAAATCTATCAGTCTCAGCCTTGAAAATGTTCAAGGCTGAGACTGATAGATTTTGTGATAGCAAAACTAAAGAGGAGAATTTCTTTATTAATAATCCTTGCATTTGATGTAGTATCTTATCATGTCGTTGGGACATCTCTCAATGCTTTACAGAATACTGTAAACTGAATTGACTATATGTTGTGGGTGAAACACGGCAGCCAATTGTGCACAACAGTGCCCTACAACCAGTCAGAGATTTAGTGACCAAATCATTTTAAAAAAAATTATTACCCCCTGGAAAGCGATCAGTCAATCAATTAACAACCAGGTTCCTACTAGGTAAATACGCAGAAGCATGTTGAGTAAGGAAACTTTCCTAAGCTTTCGACCATCTTGGGAATCAATCCCAGGTCTTTTCTCTAGTGAGCCGAGTGCTATAGAATGCAGATTAGAATACAGTGTACATTAGAGTGCTCTAATCCTGGGATCCCAATGAAATTGAGAGGAAGTACAGAACAGATAAAATTGCTCCAAGAGTCTAACTTAAAACGCTCATTGGTCATGATTTGAAAATATTTATACAACAGTGACTTATTTTTCCAACAATTCATCAGAGATTTATTGCCCCAAAGGAAATCGGATAAATAATGAGCATGATTACGTGGATGGTAAACACAAAGCAAAACACGGTCATCACGTAAGCAGCCAAAGCCACTGAAAATTTGTTTACATTGCATTAAATAAAATACGAAGTTTCAACGATACACATTGTATTACATAAATCCTGGAGATGTAATATTCTTGAATACCAATGCCATTGCAGTTTCCTCAGCAGCCAGATGAAGTTGCCGTTGGTGAGTACAATGTTTTAGCATTCCCAATGTCTCAAGATCTGTACAGACACACTACAGCAAAACCTGCATGGAGATGTTTGGAATTAACCAATTTAAGCAGGTCAAAAGCTTCAAAGAATATACTGTAAAGTGAATATACTGTATATTTGTGGGTAATATCAAACAGCTTGATGACAAGCTGTTTGACATTAAACTGAAGTACTGTGGTGTCATGTCATATGCAGTTGAAAAACAACCAAATTGGCATCCAAAAGCAACAATGTCATTGTTGCCCAATTCTTAATATAAATAAATTGATAGCACATTTAGGAGTAGGTCCAACAGTTTGAAGAAAACCGTTCACTTACAAATGCAATACTGTGCGTTTTTGGCAACCTTCCAAATCGCCAGGCTATCTTCTATATAATCTTCACAAACGCTTATCATCAAACGCACTTTCTATAGAAATTGTTGAACAATCATGCCACTTTTCCCTTCGCTCATCTGCCTCACCGTGATTACTAACAATCAAAGTTAGATAAACACAATAATACAACCAATAGATGTAACCAATCATAAAAGCAGAAAAAGAATTTTCGGAGCAATCCACAGTAAAGGAGAACCAAACTTTGCAAGGATATGGTTGTCAACAGCTTGCACTTATGCAGCCCTCTCCACACAGCGTAGCGACTCAGATCAAAAGGTAATTAATGTCAAGTGTTATGACGGTTATTGTTTGCAAACAGTAGCTACTTGCACCAGAAAGGTCCTATCAGTTGACATGAAGTGCATGACCAATTAATCTGAAGTATTGATGTTTAGGACACAAAGGGAAACCGCCTGTTCTTTTCAAAAACAGTAGCAACAGTAATTGTCCAGAAAGAACTTGAATTTTTATACTTATTTATTAATAATAATAATTCTTGCATTTGATATAGCGCTTCCATGTCTGATTTGTCACATTTAAATGCTTCTAAGTACTTTGTAAATTATGCAAAGTACTAGTGTCTGATTTTGAAACAAAACTTCCACCTGAAGGATCGGCAAGCGAAATATTTTATCAGACAGAGAAGACAATGTCCTGACTGTATTGGGAGTGTCAGTCTGGAATATGAGCTCAATTCCCAAACTCATTATTGTGATGAATTGCAATTCCGCAGGGCATCCAACCATACCAACAGCAAAGTGATTAATAAAACATTTCTTTTTTTTTAATAAAAGAAAATCCGAGATGCAACTAGGCAGGCATGAATAATCACAGAACTGGTAGGATTTTACTGTGCAACACATAAGCATGTGCCCACAGCACCACCCCACCCTGATGTTAAGATGCCACTCATCTAACTACTCTGGTTCTAAGTAGACAATCCAATGAAATCCAAACTCGGTTTGAAGGGCAGATGTTTTGTTGGTGCGTTTTTTTCTAGATAAAAATAAACGAAACTTAATCCCCATTTGAAACCAGGGAAAACAAAAAAAAGGATGAAAAGAGAGGAGGTGAGAGAGACGGAGAGGGGGGGGGGGGGGGGGGGGAGAGAAGAAAGGAAAGAGAGAATAAAGAAAGGAAAGTGATAGAAACCCGGGCACCAACAACAGCATTTCATCCAATGCCAGCTCTGCCAAGGAACAGGAATCCAACTAAACCCAAACAGCACAAACTGTACAAGTCACAGCCGCGAATTGCGAGGCCTTTTGTGTTAAAGGGGAAAGAGAGAAAGAGGCCCAAGGTCAACCAGGTAGTTATCTTGCCATTGGCATATGTATCTCTCCTCCTCGGGCTCACTCTCTCTCTCTCACACACACACAGAGAGCCCAGGGGCCAGGCCAGGCCGCCGCGCTCCCTTCAAACCCAGCTGTGAAGGGGGCTCAGCTCCACAAAATGGCGACACACACACACACATATATATATATACACACAGATACATATATACACAAGCTCTTAACCGGGCCAGGGATCACCTTCGCACACAAGGCCATGCGAGCGACATAAATAAAGTCTCCGCCGATTAAATATACATATATATTTATTGTGTGTGTGTGTATATATATATCTATATATATATATATAATAAAAACACATATATAAGTTCTCTCTTGTTCAAAGAAAGGACTCACCGTTTCTTCTCGGGGTTGACCTGCCCGGTGGTGTCCTCCTCCGCCTCTATTTCACAGTCTTCCATTTCCATTTCCATCTCCATTCCCCTTTCTCTCTCCTCTTCGGTTTCACTCCCAAGTCCGTATTCCGGCGAACAAAAAACCCCAAACGCCAAAGTACCTCCGAATGTTTTAAATCTTTTTTTTCCCCCTCTGCTCTTTCCCCACCACACAACCCCCTACAACTCTTCCGCCCCCTCCCACCCCAAAAAAATATATTTTCTCCCCCACTCAAATCATCAATTGTTCTCTTTCTTGTAATATTATTAATTATTATTAATATAAAATATATATTATACTATATATATATATATAAATATAAATCCTCCTCTCACGCCCCCCCCCCCAAAAAAAAAACACTCAACAGTCCAGTCCAATAGAGTCCAATAAGAGCTTCACTCACTCCCCGACTCCCTGACGCCGGCCGGCCGGCTGCTCACCACAGTAGTTAGTTCTATGAGGTGACTTTCCTTCCCACCCCACACTCGCCAATCTCCCGCTTTGACAATAAATCGCGCGACGCGACGCTACCAACGTCAAGTAAACCGGCGGCGGCGGAGGAGGAGGAGCGCCAGGGAGGGAGGGAGGAGTTCGTCCGTCAGTCCACACGCCAAAGTTACGCCGCTGAGAACTTCCTCCGGCCGCTTTACAGTATAGCACTTCGCATGGGTTCAGCCGCGCGACTGCGCGTCAACGTCCTTGACGTCACACCGCCGAGCCCCCTTCCCACCCACCCACCACATCCCGCGCATGCGCATACAGCGAACCCGAGCAGGAGCAGGAGAACGCATGCGTGCTCACCCTCCCACCCCCCCCTCCACCACACACCCACCCACCCCCTTCTCTAGTCAGTGCCAATGCACACTCCACAACAGCTTGCCCTCATATAACATTTCTACTTGTATTTATATAAGAACAGTGCTGTTCTACGGGATTACTTACAATCGCTATTTGATAAGCGTGTACTGAACAGTAGCACCAGGAAACTGTTTCACTCACCGAATATAGTATACCATACAGTACTATTGTTATGATCCTCGCATTTGATGTAGTGCTTTTCCACGTCTTCTAAACGTCTCAAAGCGCTTCACAGAATATACCTGTAAAGTGAATTGACTATATTTGGACGAAACGCAGCAGCCAATCCCACAGCAGTGTCCCACAGACAGACGGTGGTGGATTGAAATTTATTATTGTTGTTTTTGGAGGATGATTGTTAGGCGCGTGGAGTAAGGAAACTTGCCCAAGGTGTCGCCCTACCTGGATTTGAATCTTGGCCTCTTGCTTGCAAGACAAGTACTCTTAACCACTGAGCTGCAGGATTCGACAATATCTTGTCAATTCATTTTAGAGTATACACTGAAGTGCATTGAGATGTCTCGAAGATGCTATATCAAATGCAAGGATGTTTATTATTTATTATTATGGAGGCCACGGCCCGCATTTATAAAGTGGGTAGGTAAATTCAGAACAAATCAGCGGAATTACCACTTGAATGAGTGGAGCAGTAAACATGGAACAGGCTCCCCAATGAAGATGGTGGAAGCAGAAAATGTTGCTTGTTTCAAGAAGAAATTGGATAGATTTCTGCTAGAAAATAATATCTGGGGATACAGGATATAGTTCGGGACACGACATGTCAAGCAACTGTCAGGACGGTGGAAGGCAAACTATATGGTCTTCTTTCACCAGCAAATTCTTATGTTCTTATGGTATAGTGCCTTTCACATGAAGAGGATTTCTCAAAGTGCTTCACAGGATTTAACCAAAATGTAATTTTTTGATTTTTAAAAAACGTTTCACTTGGATTAAATCTTAACTCTATAAAACTGCTGTATGTAGGATAAGATAAGAGTGTATCCTGTGAATGGAATTTCACATTTGAGACATCGCAAAGACATGATAAGGCGCTATATCAAATGCAAGGATATTATTTATTATTATAAAGGACAATATATGTTGTGCTCTATAATAATATTATATTTCCATTGCTGTGTTAAATAGTCAATAGAGGTTCAGCAGCCCATTGATTCTACTCAAAACTGTGTCTGTAATACTGTAAAATGATTTGCTTGACGATATGAACGGCAACAGTATAACACTGGGGGAAAATTTTGTAACGTTTCATAACCTGTGATTATCACAAGGGTCATGTTATAAAGGTCACAGATCTCACCACATTATCTACATCCAGTATTCTACAGTGCTGCTATTCAGCCAACCTTTTAGTAGAGAATCGTTCACCTGGGGATTTTGCAATACAAAATTAGACATACACTCATTAAACCCTGTTTTTATAAATATCTTTCAGCAGTGTATTAATAAAATATAACATTACATTTGTAACACGCCTTCCACGTCGGGAGGACGTCCCAAGGCACTGAACAGTTAGGGATTAGGAATTAGGAATAATGAATTGTATTCACAGGGTTTACATGAGCGAGAGGCTACAATTCCACAACTGTTCGTCATCAGTAAGGTTAGGTTCAATCTTCAGGCTTCAATAGGCCATCTGCAGCAGAAAAGCATTTCCAGCTTCCAAGTATAAATTCATCAAATATTAAAGTAGAGGATGCAGTTATTCAACAATGATCGAACACGTTGCCGTACGCTCTTGATCCGAAGGCAACAGCTGCCAGAGTCAAAACATGACTACAACCTTCATTCCAGAACAGGTAATATTTTGTCTTCAACACCTACAAAAAAGGGTGGGCTTTATCTTTAAGCCAAGCGCTGCGAGACGCTGCCCCACGTAAAGAGCGCTATATAAATCCAAGTTGTTGTGTCTCTGGGTGCCGCAGAGGACTGGAGCAGGTTATCGCTGATCCCCTTCAATCTAACCTTTTCTTTAAAGTAAAGAAATAATAAGAGTGAAAGTTCTGTTCACAGTCACATCTGAATCCTGACAGAGCTGTGAAAGATTTGCCAAGCAGATAAAGTCATTCTCTTGAGAAGAAAGGCAAGGAAGAAATTTGAGTGATTAACCTACTCTGATTCAATATACTGTACGTACCTTCAATGGCTGGTTACAAAGGAGCATTGTTAGATGCCTGCAAACAAGATAGTTATGACCTGTGGAAATGATCATACAAATGAATAAATCCACATTTCCCATCTAACACTAATACACTGCATTTCTGTAGTCATATGTGAAGTTCATCAAGCACTCAAAAGTACAATTTTCTATCACAAGTCCGTTTGTAAAATGTTAACCTAGCATCATCACTGCTTCACTTTGACAAGGTGTGAGACAGAGTATTGAATTCACCATGCAGCAGATACATCATCCAGACAACTTTGCAGAAAGACAGAGCACTTACTATGCTATACAGATTTATTTATATTTCCACTGTAACATGGCACCATGTAAAGTAACCATTTCAAATTATAAATAAGCCTTTCAAAATCAGTAGGACATATTGAAATGTTTTACTGGATCTATAGTGTTGTGACTGTGTATTTTGTAGGCGAATGTAACAGCCAGTTTGCTCACACACAGCAATGATGTGAATGATGCAATTTATACTTCGGTAGATTGAATAAATAGGATCATCTATTGCAATAATGGACTGGAATATATTTAACAGATCACATTTGTCACGTCAGGCACAATATGCTCCATTCACTCCTTTGTTTCATTTTATTTCAGTCCAGTTTACCTCATTTCCTTCCAAACCATTGGATTCAGTCATTGTTCAGGGGCTTTGCTCTGTGAGATGCGAGAAAGAAAAAGTCCTAGGTCAGTGAAATCACAAAGTCATGACAAAGTCAATGTCAACGAGTAATCAAACACTAAACCGCACTACATGCTCCCGGCTCTTTGCAGAAAGAAGATACAGTACCGCAGAAATATTTTATTCGTTGATGCAGCATATAGAAAGATAATCAAATTCATTCATCAAAAAGGATTTTATTTGAATAGATAATGTAGGGTTTGAGGAGCAATAAACGTTGTCTTGTGTCCAAACAGCCTTTGGCATTCCAGTGACACACTTACACCAGCTGCTTGTACCCAAGTCACATGAATCATTGCCAGTTAGATGTGTGGTACGGGAAGATGGATGTAGAACTGGATGCCAATATGTGCCAGTGCATTTATGAGGGGAGAGAAGAAACAAAGGAATATAATCACCATCCACACATGGGGTGAGTTTTGAAGTAGTTCTCGTTTTGTAAAATAGCCACTCACAAACCACTCTGAAAGACTGCTATCCAGTCACTGATGCAAGCTAGGTGCACAAGCGAAAGGAAACCTTATTATCATTGGAACAAAAGACTTTTGCATGTATTGAAAGTTTTAACTTGAGGCCGACTTCCTAATATTTTGCATGTTCAAAACATCTAGGCTCTAGGTAATAATTGTTTCATGCCTTTGTAGTTAACTGAAGTTCAACACTCAAGCAAATTGGAAGCCATCAACAAGTATCATGCTAATCTAAGGTAATAAATACACAGAGCACTTGTAGCGGGCAATGGTAATTTGCTATCCCCAGGCCATGAGCGATGGAACCCTGTGCTAAAAATGTACTTAGGCCTACTCTGATTCAATATTATTAGTTCAATATTATTAGTTGACTATGAGGCAAGTAATAATATGAAGAAGATAAGAATTTGGTGGCGAAAGAAGACCTACCTCCATCCAGTTTGCCTTCCACCAGCCTGGCCAATCGCATGATATGCTGTGTCCCAAGCTATATATTACATCCTGAAATATTATAATCCTTTCATTTGATATAGCATCTTGTCTAGAAAACGTGAAAAGCGCTATATTAAATACAAGGATTATTATTATCACATCATCGAAATGTCTCAAAAAAACCTCACAGAATACACCGCATAGTGAATTGACTGTATATTTTTGTGGGCAAAAATAGCTCTCACCTAAGAACAAAAATAACCCAATAACTTTTATCCAGGAGCAGAACCAAAACACAAGTTGGGCATCTTGGAGATCTGGAAGGGGCAAATGCTGAAGGCTAGTGGAAAAATATCTTTGCCGAGTTTACCTCAAGCAATAACCAAGAGAAACGGAACGTTTATTATTTACAGCAGCTTGTAAAGTGCAAACTTCTCACCAGCAGTGTACATCTTGCTGCCAAATGTTATTAAATGCCACTCATTCTCTGCCTCTGAAATGCTGGATTATGAATGGAGACCCAGACAGACACACGCAGAGCAACAAGCCTCCTGAGGCCACAGAGCTGATATGCATCATTAACCTAGCTCAACATGTAAAATTTAAACTGCAGCTCTTTTAGCTCAGTGGTTAGACCACTTGCCTTACAAGCGTGAAACCTGTTTTCGAATCCAGGCAGATCGGGGCGAAACCTTGGGCAAGTTTCCTTACTCCAAGCTACCAATGCAATTTTGGATTATATTACAACCCCCACCACCCCGACCTCAACTTAACTATAATATGAAAATCCATGCAATTGAGACATCTCAATGATTATCACATGAATTAACGGCAAAACACTGCAACCAATTGCGGACAAACAATCTTGGTGTGTTTTCACAGATAGTTCTGGCATTGCCGGTACAAACCTGCACAGCTAATAGATGAAAAGGGAAACTGAACAGTCTTTTTAAATAAATGGAGAGAACATTGCAAAGAGAGAAGTAAGTTAACAGTTGGGGTGAGTGTAGTTCTTCATACAAGTTGTGGACCCTTGCTGACATCATTTCCAATCCACAGCACATGATTTGTATGAAAGCTAGAAGAGCAGTGGCCTCAAGAACCACTGGTTATATCCAGCAAAGGAAATGGGGTAACTGTACTTCAAAGGTTAAAAGCCACATGTTAAAATTGCTGCTTGCTCAATGGATCTCGATGATTGGCAAAAGACACATTTTAGCACAGGCACGTTTGAGATAGTTCACTTCAGGACATGTGTGCAAATGTACATTCCGCAGTCTCGGCCATAGAAGTGATATTCAGTAACCTCGGATGTCTCCGTGTTGACTTTGGTCCCAAGTCCTGGTATGATTATGTTAGCAGGGGAGTCTGCATGCCAAGCATGGAGTCACATGAGTTGGGATGAGCAAAAAAAAGTCTCCGATATAATTCAGGCTAAACCTGAAACACTAAAATCTATTGTCTCCCATGAGCTCTAAAGACAAAATAAATATTGGCTTTGTAACCGACTGTTTTCTTTCTACCACTAATAGCCACCTTGTGATTCTCTGAGCCTTTACATGGCTCATTTTCCAGTTCATTCTGTTTCAGCCGACCAATTTGGACCAACTCCAATCTGGCTCAAATTTCTATCCTTATATGGATAGAAGTGTTGACATTACAACATTACTCCGAGACCTTTGCGAGATATGCTGTTAATTCAGTAAACCGTTCAAATGACGTGATTTTTAATTACCTACGGTCGAAAACCCAAACCAGTCCCCCATAATTTACTCACACACTCCCTAAAGAGTAAGAGAGAGCAAGAGAGAAAAATACTCAGCCCTTTGATGGCTAGAAAAAGTGTTTACCTGCAGTTTTCTAGGAGCCAATGAAATCACATTTGCATGTTGCTCTGGATGACTCAAGGCAGCAGTGGCACAAAATAGTTATAGTAAATGTTTCCAAACCAACCACCAATCTCCAGTAACTCAATGAACTCACACAGAGCATCAAAAGTAACGTGGACAACCCATATAGGATTGTCATACTTTGCCAAGTTCAAACCCAGACCAGGTGGCTGGCTTTTCAGACAATCTATCCACCTCCAGAGCAAGTTTGTGGCTATGCTATGGACTGTGAGTAATTGCTGTGGACACATACCTACTCTGTATAAAAGCATACAATGGATCTGCTATACAAGTGGGTGAAGAAATGTGGAACCAAAGCAGAAGAAAACGTTGAAACAGGACTTATATCACCACACACAGGAGTTAGCTATTTAGCAGCAGGAAATCTGAGGTCAAAAGATCTCTCTTTCCTCTTTGAAACATTTCTCCTTTAGGGGATTTACGTGACCTTAAGCCAATCAGCAGTAATTGCAGGCTTCATTTCTCATTAAACCTTCCAGCTTCTTACACTCTAGAGAGAAGCAACGGTTAGCTCCTTCCCACAAAAAGCCCAGTCACCAAATGAGACCACAGAGTTAAATGAGAACCACCTTAGTCTACGAGATCTCATTTTTTTTATTCGTCTCGACTTACCCCTTTTGAGCTGAATCATAGTGATGTGACAGTTATACAAAATATCATTATCAGATGAAAATCTACCATACTCTAAATTGGACATGTGAATCTATTCAGTAGCAGTGAAAAGTTACCCATCGCAAACTTTAAACCAAAGTTTCAGTTTCAATTTGCTCTTGAAAGATTTACACCATCACCTCAGAAGTAAGATATCTGAAGCAAATTAGACATTTAAAACAACAGAAAATAACTCTCCATAATTGGCATAATTAAACAAAACAATCCTTGCATTTGATATAAGATGCGTTATAATTTAGAAATGTCTTAAAGTGGTTCGCACGCAATTGCTGTCAAGTACCTGTATAGTGACTGCATTTTCTTGGTAATATGGCAGCCAAGTTGCACACAGTCAAGTCACAAAGGTAGATTCAGAGTGAACCACCAATTTATTTAGAGAATTGTTGACCAAGTACAATGTAAAAGCATTCAGATTCAAAAGATTTATCCTCTATATTAGAAAGAAATAACAGAATATTTCTCTGCAGAGAATAAACCTGAAAATTCACGTAATCTTAGTTTGCGAGATTATTTTACGGATAATTCTTTCATTCAGTCCTACATATGAAAGTTGCTCCTTTGACTAACTTAACTTCTATTCAACCAAATACGTTTCACAATTTTCATACTTTCATGTTCAGGCAGGTAAGTAGTGTAGATGGTAAACTCATCACAACTTTGAAGATTGTGTGTTCACTCTTGTTTGTTTTACATAACCACACTGACGTGGATTATTCCTGTAGTTCTATTGTAAAATTATGGAATGACCTGCAGGAAACTGTGGGATGTATCCAGAGATTCACTACAATGTGTTAAACAGTGACCCAGAGATTAGTCATTGTTTAATGAATCATTGAATCATAGTTCATTAAAGAAAGTGGCAGCCCACAAGCAAATCAAACTACTTGTATATCGCTTTCTTGTTGCAAATAACACGGCAGTGAATGCGTATAGAATATCCTTTAAGAGATACTTTTTTTTCATCGTCTATCAAGCACGTGAAGCGCTATTCTCCCCTCAGCATATTAAACAAAACATGTCACAAGATCACTTCCTCCCGTTACAGCAGCAAGTTGTTTAAATGAATCCAGATTCCTTTCCTCACCCATTCTAATTAGCCTCTGTGTAAAGAAAGGCTTTCTGCAGTACTGCCTGAAATTACCCTTTGAAACCCTGAATCTCTTGTTCTGCTGGCTCGACCTACGTTAAGTATTGTTCTCGGTTTACTTTCTCAATCCCATTTAGTGCTGGATCTCGCCAACTCAAAGGCATCATCGGCACTGCAAAGTCTGATGCAATAGAAAAAGCTCATGTGCATGTGATTCAGGGAATGGATGATTCACCAATCCCTCTTACACAGGCAACTTGGGATGCAAATTGGTGTCTTTAAGGTGCAGCAGTAAACCTATGCAATGTCAAGGTCACCATCTGAGCAAATTATTACCGAACCTCAAAGTCCTGTCCTCCAGGACTGCATTCGGCTCCCGCCAAGCTCTTAATGCTGAATACTTTGACCCTCTGCTTCTCACCTTATCGCTGGCAGAAAATTACACCATCCGATGGGTGGTTACTTGTAATAAGATGAATTAGTTGCATCATCAGAAAGCAGTCACTTGACCTGCCACACAGACTCAGTGTTCTGAGCTCCTTGTGATGAATTTGGAGGAGCTCCAGACAGCATCACAAAGCAAGGCTTTATACTCTGCAATACCTCACCCTCCATGTACTTGATTGCCAAGTTGCGAAAGTCTTTTTAGAATCATATAGAATGAAGATTGGCCATTTGTCCACACAAGTCCACGTCCTTGCTACACCCCTCTAACCTCTTCTCCCTCAAGTAGGCAACACGTTGATTGTTTTTGATTCAACCAGAGCTTCTGCCACCAAGTCCACATTCTCCCCATGAATGAAGACATTCCTCTAAACATCCCCATTTGATCTAGTGGAGTCCTATAGCTCAGGGGGTTAGAGACCTGGGTTCAATTCCGGGCAGGTCGAAACTTTGGGCAGGTTTCTGTACGCCACATGCCTGATAATAAACCCTCGAAAAAAAAAAAATGAATTGGTTATTTTCAATCCACGACTGTTTGTGGGACACTGCTGTGAGAGCAATTGGCTGCTGCATTTCGCTCACAAATATACAGTCAATTCACTTTACAGTACATTCTGTGAAGCGCTTTGACACATCTAGAAAATGTGAAAAGTGCTATATCAAATGCGAGGATTATTATTGCAACTAGCTGCATCATACTTATGATCTTGGTTTGGTTCTTGCTGGAAAGTAGTGATTGGAGTCTTAAAAAAAATGTACTCTATAAGGCTTCAGTCAATATCAGCCGATGTGTAATCAACTAGATTGTCTATGTACTACCTCAGCGACTAGCCAGTCATTGTTTAAATCAGGGAATTAATCAGATTGTGAGTCCATCTTAATGTATCTCTACGGCTGAAATCTAAATGAAGCCCTGAGTGCCTTTGTAGGCAGAACAATTAATGAATTATGAATTAAACGTGAGCCATATAATATAATATATGCTCGTCACAAATGTTAGCAGGTTTATACAGTCAGAAGGGTAATATTCCACGTTATAATGAGAAGCTGAACCTTCAACATAAATGAACTCCAAGCATAAGCCACAGAATTCAAAACTGAGATCAGCTTTGAAGCCCCATTTCTAGAAGGAACTGTCGCTCTTCCAGGAAACTTGTAATGCTATTTGATTTAGAAATTATAACTGAATGCTACGATTATTGTTGCTTTCATGTGAGGAACACACAGAGATCATTGGCACAGCACATATCAAAAGAAACCAGCCCCAAACTGTAACAGTACTTTGTTAATAATATGAGTTTCACATCAACAACAACCAAATTACACTTGCATAATATTACACTTTGCACCTATTCGTGTTGGGTGGACGTCCCAAGGCACTGGATAGATAGTATGCGGGACACAAGCTGGGGTAGGGATTTGGAGGATGGTGGGTGGGGTAAGAAAGCTGATCGAATATACGGTCAAAGAGGAGGGCCTTGAAGTGGGCTTTGAAGCAGAGGGATGGGGCGAGGCAGAGGGTCTGCGGGATGGAGTTCCAGAGAGCGGGGGAAGAATGGAAATCTACAAGCCCTTGACAGGATTCATCTAGTTCACCTTCCACCATCCTAGCAGTGGCTGGATATGTCATGTCACAAACTATATACCGTATCCTGAGATGTTCTTTCTAGAGCCAGCCAATGGAAATATGAATAAGAGCCAAGGGTACCTCAGCAGACACAGCTCTAACACTAACATTTGGCTACATCGGAGCCACCTTGCACTCATAAAATCAGTTCAGCTTTGTGCGTGCTTAATCCTGCTTCTATATGGTATTGATAGGAAGGTTTTCAACTGTTTGGTTTTTATTTTCCCAAGCTATTATCAGCCACACAACATCATATGTTGGATAGGTTTACAATCGACTGTTTCGTTGCAAGCAGCCTTTTGGAGAATCACGTGTGAGCCTGAAAAGTGAGCATATCTGAAGCCAATCCTGTGGTTAGCAAACATTCACACAAGTGCACTGCCAACCTGCATCATTGTAGAATGCGCTGATTTCAGTCTCTCCAACTCAGGTTGCTGAAGTCACTTTCAATAGTAGAATAATAATCCTTACCATTGTATAATAATAATTCGATCCAATGCCTTATCATGTCGTTGAGGTGTCTCAGGGTGCTTCGCGGAATATACCGTAAAGTGTAGTAACTGTGCATTTTTGTGGGCGAAGCAATTCTCCAAAGTGTCCCTCAGATAAATACATTGATTTACAGTGAAGCAAGAGGCCTGGATTACATTTAGCCTTGTAGAATCTCAGGTAACCTTGTTTGTTGTCAGTTGAGTTGAGTTTTGGCGAGGCAAGTTGTTGTTGTTCGTGCACATATCAAGATTGTCTGCACAGGTCAGCAAACAAAGACCATGTTAAAACATTCCCTTCGGAATTATTTGCTGAAGCAATAAATTGAATAATGTTGGCATTCGGTGAGTTTTGGGTATGCTGGAGTGTCCGTAACAGAATGTGGATTGTGGAATTACAGAGACTTCCCACCAGGTGAGCTGAACTATTCTGATCTTGTGCGAGGCCGACTGAGGCTATCAAATCAGTGGTGAGTCCTTTAATCACTGCGTGAGAAAGGTACCGCAGGAAGACAGTGACAGGGAATACATTTTGACTTGTGTAATGCTGAACGCTGGAGTGAGCCCTGACTGCATTCTGCACAGCATGGGAGTAGCGCAGTCGATCTGTCACAAGGGAATACTGTAATGACAAATGGATGGTGAAAGCACATACCAGAATGTGTGTCAAACCAAAAACATATAGTCTCTGAAGAGTTTCGAGATACTATCACTTAATCACTTTGGTTAGACTAGTGTGGACTTTCATCACATGCTTGACCAAGGAAGATATATTGCCACAGTTATTTCTTCATACGATTTAAAGCATTAAGTTTAAGTGGGTTTAAGTTTCCCTTAAAAAAAAACGGAGTGAAATAAAAATGTTTTATTCACAAATGAATTAGATGTTTCTTAAAATGTCCATACTATATTTCTTAATTGTTTTTTCCCCCACAATCTAATTATTTACAGGCGTAAAATCCAGACACCCGGAGTCCATTAAACCAGGGGTTAACTGTGGGATCTTGAATTTCCATCTGACCGTGCAATGTCAAAACGGATGTTACAAAGAGAATTTTTATTGTGTCCTATCAGATCAAAGCCCTCCACAGGGAATTACTAATTTTCTGTGCAACAACAATGAAAAAACTGCATTTCTAAAAGTGCCTTTCACGTCGGGAGGATCTCGCAAAGCCCTGAACCGTCTCAGATCTGGATCTGAGCATTGGGGGCGGGGTCGGGATGAGGGAGGGCAGCGAGTTAGGAGGGCGGCTGAAGGCCTGGTCGTAAAGGAGGGTCTTGAGTTGTGCCTTAAAAGAGGCAAGGGAAGCAGCAAGACAAAGGGATTGTAGGATGGAGTTCCAAAGGGTGGGGGGCAGAGAAGCTAAAAGCCTGGCCGCTGATGGTAGGACGGGTCGGGCAGGAAACCTAGAGATGGCCGGAGCCTGATGAATGGAGAGCGCGGGCAGGTTGATGCAGGGTTAGCAGATCAGAGAAGTAGGAGGGGTCAAGGCTGTGGAGGGCCTTGGAAGTGATGATGATGATCTTGAATTCTATCCATTGAGGCATGGGGAGCCAGTGCAGCTGAGCGAGGTGGGAGTGATAATAATAATAATAAGCCTTGCATTTGATTTAATGCTTTTCACGTCTCCTAGATGTCCCAAAGCACTTCACAGAATATACAGTACTATCAAGTGAATTGACTATATATTTGCGGGCGAAACGTGGCAGCCAATTGTGGACAGCAGTGTCCCCACAAACAGTCGTGGATTGAAATGACTAATTTTATTATTGTGTTTTTTTTTGAGGGAATATTATTAGATGTGTGGAGTAAGGAAACTTGCCCAAGGTTTCGCCCTGAGCTGCCTGGATTCGAACACAGGTCTCACGCTTGTAAGGCAAGTGCTCTCACCACTGAGCTACAGGACTCCATGAATAATGATTAGTCAAGCTCATAGATTATTCCTCTTCAGTCTTTTCAAATTTTGAAACAAGACATCTCTAAGGTGATATCCCTTAATGTGTGGGATCGAAAAGATAAATCCAGAACAATACTTTCGGGTTCACCGAGACATCACAAGCGGACATGGGTTTCATCAATGGATCATCAATATAATTGATGATCCATTGGTTTGCGGAGCATTGCCGTGCACAAATTGGCTGCCATGACAAAATGCGTAGTCACTACCCGTGACAGTAAATCCTGTAAAGAGCTTTGTGACATGAATTTTGCAATTTTCAAATAAAAAGATTAATTATTTTGTTTTTCATTGCTGCTGAAAATCTTGATGTATAAATGAGACTTCCTATATCTCTCTATAATTTAACAACCACTTTTAATACTTGGGCAGGGAAAATAGGAGGTCATTGAAGTTTGAGCAAAACCACTAATTCATAGGCGTGTGCGTATGTATGTGTGTACAGTGAAACTCAAGCACTCTTTTGTCCTTTGAGCTTTCCATTCTGTTATATAGATTAAGCATTAACAATGTATATAGAGTACACTTTCTGGGTAAAGGAAGCTCGCTAACTAAAATCAACTAAGTACGCTTTGGTTTATTTTTCAATTACTGTAAGCTCAGTGGTTAGAGCACTCGCCTTGCAAGCGAGAGATCTGGGTTCGGTTCCAGGCAGGGCGAAGTTTGGGCAAGTTTCCTTACTCCACACGCCTAATAATAAACCTTCAAAAAAAAGAACAATAATAAATTGGTAATTTCAATCCAGACTCATTGTGGGACGCTGCTGTGTGTAATTGGCTGCTGCGTTTTGCCCACAAATATAGTCAATTCACTTTACAATATATTCTGTGAAACACTTTGAGACATTTAAAAGATGTGAAAAATGCTGTATCAAATGCAAGGATAATTATTATTATCAATGCACTTTCTGCATTGATGCAATCATCTACACCAGTAGTTGTTGAGAAATTCTTATGTAAGACTAGCTGTCAAGTAGGAAATTACTCAAAGGTCCGCTACTCCTATCCATCTTCATACAAGTTTTCTAAGGCTGGTTACAAATAGATTGCGAGGAAGTCCCTTTCGCAAACTCCTTTACAGGAAATGAAAAGAGTGGTCAAGGCATGAATGACAAGGCAAAAAAGAACTAAACTGACAAGTATTTTTAGTACCATCTAAATCAACATGATGCAAATCTCCTGATTTGCAAGTCAGGCAAAGGCTAGAAAAATGGCCTAATAAACAATGTACGCTTAACATGAACGAACGTTTCATTTCTCTATATAAATCTCAGCTCTACCCCAAACATCAACAGGAGTCAATAAGCACCCTGCTTTTGCATTACGGTTATGCCAAAGTGATATTATGTCTAAACTTTGCTGTTTGACATCAATTTCTCAAGCAGGGCCGCTGCCCTACTCCCAAGAAGATGCTGGAGGGAGAGACCACAGAATCTCAAACCAGTTTGTCAACGTTCCTAGCATTTTACTCACCGCAGTATAAACAGAAAGCACCTAAAAATGGATCAAACCACTCCCCAGAACAGACCTTTTCATCTGCTAACTGGTTTGTTGAGGATCATTAAAAAAAAACACACTCTGTACTGGTTTAGTCTGGTCCAGTGCAGTCTCACTTGCGAACCAAACAGTTGTTACCACTGTGCAATCGTCTCAGCAATTAGAAGAGGACACTGTTGAAACCCTCTTGTTGATTCAGCCGAAATCTCTTCACCTTTTATTGCTGCAATACAACAAGCTATGTATTGTAGATGAGGCAAACCATATCTGATGGTCCCACTTAATATATTATTTGCTTGTTACAGGAAAAGATTCCAAGTATCATTAAAAGCTAATAATGACATTTCCTTATGAGTATAGTGAGTATATTGGAAAGCGCTCTGAGATGCAGTTTGGCGTGGAGGGCACTATATACATTCAGTTATTGTTGTTACAGTATTCCCTTCCGATAGATTGGACAAGCACACTTTTCTTAACCTTAAATGTGATTCCCCAGTTCAGTCTCCAACCGACACAAAACCACTACCAAAAATCTCATTCATACCTTTGTTATCTCCCAACAAGAATATCTACCACAGTAACCTTGCATATTGTGTCCTCACCACTTCCCCCTCCTGATGACCATTTGTTTAAGGTGGGGTGTGGGGGTGGGAGGGAGGTAGGACAGAATTATTGAGTATATTTACTCAAGATGCATTACATCTTTTAAATACTGTATTCAAGCAATTGCTTATTATTTGTTTTAATTTTTTTGTTAATTGACAAAGCATCAGTTGCTTGTTGTTGAGACATCAGATCCAAATTCAAGATACAGTATTCTTGCAGAGTAGGTCAGGTGTAAAGCAAAGCTCCCTTGCCTCAAACCCATTTGAGACTTTCCCTACTGCATTAGCTTCTGCATTAGCACTAGCAATAGCACCAATTTCTAAAGGTGCTAAATTGAGACTGCCTAATCTCGATTGCCATAAGACTGGAATGCCCTTTTTATGTGTACTGTATAAGAATAGGAGACACAACGGGCAATTCACGTAATAATAATAATAATAATAATAATAATGATCCTTGCAAAGTGATGTGAAAAATCCACCTGGACTACTAATGAAATACTGAAATACTACTGAAAAGATCTATTCCACAGTTTACTTTTGCCCAGACAAATGTGACATATTGCCAACTTCCTTCCCCACATTGTCCTCAAACCAAACGTCAGCTGGGGGTGCATGTTACACTATCGTGAGCTTCTCATAGGTTCTGTGTTTGTAATTTGGTGGAATGAAATTCCCTAATTAGATCTATGCCAATGGTTTCGGGAACCAGATTTTTGACAAAGAATGCCAACTTCCTTGTCTTAAGCATTGAAATGCACATTTGTACATGTGTTTGAGTTCCATTTGAACAAGCTGTCCCCAATGTATGAAAGAACAAGGCTACATTCAAAGCAGCCAGTACATGTTGACACACTCTATTGTTTGATCATTTTTAAGCCGTTGGGGAAAACCAGCGGGATATTGATTTTTCAGTCAAGCAGCATTTCCTTATTTGCCTCAATTCATCTCCACTCCCTTGCCTTGAGAGTTGTAATTTACTGAAATACAATAAATGTGTCATGCAATCATCAACTGTCTCTGTCCCCGTTTGCCATGAGTGTTGCACACTTCATGTAGATGACATAACAGGAAATACATCGTCTTGCGTAAGGAAGGAGCGGGGGAATGGGACCAGTTGGATAGCTCTTCCAAAGAGCTGGCATTTGATGGGCCGAATGGCCTTCTTCTATGCTACAGGATTGTATGATTCTTCGATTCTAACAATAGCGCAGCAACCCTCACATAATTATCAAGTCACCATTAACATGCAGATTACTTGTTGAACACAACTAAATGGCTTGTCATCTCGCAACTTTAACAAGTGCAGCGATCTAATACAGTACTGTAGCTCTTTGATTTTTTTCCCATAAGAAACAATGGTGCATCTGTCCGATTGCACAGCGCCATGGATGAAAGTTCACTTTTACCACAACTGTGGATTGTTGGGAAGAATTTCGCATTTAACCCCTCATTAACCCACTGAGAATTGTACAAATTGTGAAACAAACCAAAATTTTAAATCTCGCAACGGGGGAAATTTGAAACCACAAAATCTACGGCGAAACAAGGCCAAAATTCAACAAAGGACAACAAACTCCTGCTATTTCATATCACTACACATTAAATTATTCAATATCACACAGTAAATTAAGGACAGACATGACTACTATGAGTCATTGGACATCCTATCCCTTCAGTGATTGAAATCTAGTGACATCTGATCTAAGCCCTTACAATTAGGCTAAGGGTTTTTTTCTACCTAATATTCTCCAGTGAATTTCTGAACACTATTAATCCCTTTCAGGCAGATTGAGTTCCACTACCACATCCACAAGCTTATTTTAAAAATGTGTCAATATGTACCCTAACAATCGTCTCGGGTTGTCTGGCAAGGCTGTTACCGCTTTTGTAAACAAATCAACAACAACAACTATTCTAGTGGTTTAAAAGGAAAAAAGACCATTGCAGTCCATTGGTGAAGTCAAAGATGGAACAAAAAACAGGCATTAAAAAAAGGAATCCACCATACAGTAATTCTATCAGTCATTCCTTTTTCCCCTGAATTCTTCAACAAACAGCTTTCCAATTGAAATAATCCCGACATTTGATTCAGCGCCTTGAGGACTTCTCAAACCACGTCACAGGATTTACTGAAGAGTGTGGTGACTGTATCTTATAGCAAGCAATCGCCCCTCAAAATATATGTTGACACAATGACTGAACTGTAATTGTATTTTCAGGAAGAGAAAGTACTTTCGGACGGAGGGAAGTGTGTTGTAGACATACTGTAAACATGTTCATTGACTTGGCTCACCTTTGAAGGCTGGCTAATTGACACCAGGAGGCTACCACAACCCATTGAAACTGTACTCCTTCAGGAGAGATGGCATTTTGAAAACAATTAAGTTGGATTGAATACGCTAAATTATTAATGGGAAACTAACACTTACTGTGGCAAGCTCGCTTCGGCCTCAGTAAGCATATTCAAATGCAGCCGAGACAAATAGAAAGGCTTGGCGTGCTGATCTGTACCGGATTAACGGACTATTTAACAATCTGTGAGGAAACCTGAATGGTGAAGATTTAAAATTAAAAAGACTCAAGTTGGACTAGAGATGGGAAAGTACTGTTTATTTCTCTCTCTCTCTCTTTCTCTCAGAGCAACAGGTTTATCGAAAGGATTCTAAATAAAACAATTCCATCAACTGACTGACTTCAATTATGAACTCAATAAGTTATTTGTTGCAGGAATGTATTGGAAGATATAGCACCAAGTGCAGATGTACAGATACGAATGTATAGATCTACACAGGAAAAAATGCTTCCTTCGCTGCTGGGCCAAGAGAGTGGGGGAAGGAGCCATTAAGAGCTAAGGTTTGAACTGTGGACATGTGGGAATGACTGACTATTCTGGAGTGGCTTTTCCATGAATTGATTTTCTTTAAGAGGTTTTATTTTAGAATGTCCTTGACTTCACGTCACTCAACCTCTCCATGTGTAACCACTTTTGCAGTAAGACCTTAATGAAATTAAGTCCAGCCCATATTCCTGACTCACATTGTTAACCACAGTTCAAGCAACTGTTGTATAATTAACAACAGTAGCCGTCTATTAAAAAAAGGGCAAATTATAGGTTTCTTGGTTGAAACGACATTTATAATATACAAAGGGTAAATCTGTATAAATATCTTTTGTACATTATTCAAACTATAATATGTGATATGCAGCACACAGTTCTAAACTTATGCTATTGATAAGACACTTTTCAAATCTTGTAGAATATACTGTGAAGTGAATTGACTGTATATTTGTGGGCGAAAAATTCTACTATTACTTTAGTTGCGGTTTCACTGTTGGTTGAAACCCTTAACTTATTGAAACGTTTCACTGCAGTAAAAATCTCATCATAAAATAGCCATGCCTCACTCAGCCTTTGTGTTTCCAAACAATGACTTGACATTTTTCCATAATTACCAATGTGATGGGAACTTAATTCGCTTTATACTTATCCCTTTCAGTCTCGGAAACCCAACACAGTAAGCATGCTATTTGAAATCCATTTTATTAAAAAAAAGCCTTTGTGATGTTGTAATCATCACCTTCTTTCTCACAGGAATCAAACACACCGTTCACACTCCCTACGTTTTCTTGGCCGAATGAATATTAGCTCGATTTATTCCTGGAAAAAAACAATGAAAGCCTTTCTTTGCTGCCTTGCATGCACAGATAGAACTTGGATAAACAAAAATACACAGGACACAACATACACAGTGCCCACACCATCAACTCGTTGTTCGAACTCCCCACTGTTGGTTAAGTTTGCAAAGTCACTGCTCAGGGTGAAATTGAGCCAGTGAGGACCTCAATGTCCCATGTTTGAATACCCAGACAGATCAAGAATGGGGGAGAGCTGAATGGACTGCCCAGTTGTCCCAGCGAAACTGAGCCGCAGGACTAAGCAGGAATGGAAAGAAAATAAATCAAGACCGAGGCGCAAGAAGAAATCCTCTGTATTCCCAACTAACTGATGATTCCACAGGACCAGGTTTGTGTTGATTGAGGTCATTCCAGTGATAGCTGCCAATGCTCCAATGGCTCCTCGTTTTGAAGGCAGGCTCTGGTTTGTGCTTTTGAAACTAAAATGTGTGAAACAAATCGAAGGCTATCTATCATCTGATCGCTCTTCAGTGGTGTTCGTTTGCATGAGAAACCACAGTTTGAGCTGTTCACTCAATGTCAGGTAGCTTTTACCCCCAAATCATCGGTGATCTAAGTCACCATGTCCATAATGAAGATATGACTGTTTGCAGGAGGAGGCTCCTGTATCAACGACTGTAGTAATAAGGTACTCCTAGTGATTCAAGCACTTTGGGATGCTATCCTACGTGTAGGGCACTACAAAAATGCAAGTTGTTGTTGTAAGTTGTATCCTCTGTACATGCACGGCAGACAATAATAATCACTTCACTCCCCCAAAAATTGTCATTTCAATCCACGACTGTTTGTGGGGACACTGCTGGATGCCCGTTTCGCCCACAAATATCTAGTCAATTCACTTCACAGTGTATTCCAGAAGATTTGAGAAGTGCTATATCAAACGCAAGGATTACTATTATTATTATCTTGCTTTGCTAGTGACTCACGGAGATCAGGAGACAAAAACAAAAGTCTTTTTTTTTTTTTTTTTATATAATACAAAATTTGCCAACATCTGCAACTTATATGCACACGAAAAAACACGTGCCACAGCTACATTTCTCTGTGATGCATTACAATTTTGCTTCAAGCACTCGGCAAACCACAACGCAAGACGAGAGCAGGTTAATGAATTCCACCAGACGCACATAGGAAATGGACTTGCTGGTTTCTGAAGGCAGCCTATCGTCAGGAAAATAAGTCAATTCTAGGACATGCACAAATCCCTACTCAGGTTTCTAATGCAGAAATTGACAAGTACCCTGGTACAGTATATAGTCTACAGAACAAACATATAATTTAATAATGACCTTAGGAAACAATACTTATTGTAAACGGCAGCCTCACAACAGCTTTCAGTTCTGACTCCGAGATAAAACTCCAGCGATGAGACAACAGACACACAACCAACAACACGAAAGGTGACACCCCTTTACTTTTTACTCGCACAAAAGAAGCAAGGAAGAGTGACTGTACGTAGGCTATAAATGTCTTGCCAGTTTCCCAGTTCAGCGACTTTACACACTATCGTACAATTTCTACACCGTGGCTTAAAACATCGTCACCCCGAGAGCGAGAGAGAGAGAGAGAGAGTCATTCAGTTTGTTTCAGGTGGATTCTAATAGGATTGCGACTTGAACCAGTTTGGAATTGTTCCCACTCGCTGAAGGATTTAGAGAGGTCCGTAACTCAGCCGAGCGCTCATTCAGCAACAAACGAAAATCCTTTAAATTCATCCTGATTTATCATAAGGACCAGGGACTCATCAATCGGCGTCAGTACTGGCTTCTCCGTGGTGAAGTCTCGATCAAAGTTATTTACGTCTCTGTTCGTTTTCTGACAGGAGAGAAATACAAGACAGATTAGACGCCATCGTTCTTAGTTATCATGCTGCGCTGAGCGGAGCTGCCTTTAAACGAGTGGAAAGATCAAAAAAGAAAGACTGTGATCCTCTCCACTTACAAATCTACTTTTATGCCTGACTTCCTCGCGCAGTCCTGTATCTCAGTGGTTAGAGTGCTCTCCTCGCAAGCGAGGGACCTGGGTTTGAATCCCGGGCAGGGCGAGACATTGAGCAAATGTCCTTATTATTATTGGGCGTATGGAGTAAGGAAACTTGCCCAAGGTTTCGCCCTGACCTGGCTGGATTCGAACACAGGTCTCATTCGTGTACGCCGAGTGCTCTAAACACTGAGCTGCAGGACTCCAATATGGCACCACATACCCCTAACTCTTGCTTTCCACAGCAAATAAGAAATGGGATGGACAGTACTTCCTTCCTAGTCAAAAGTCAGCCTGCTATCACTTTAGTTTCCACAGCAACTTATTGTAAACCATGCAAACAGAGTTCACAATCTGTGTCAGGCAGTGGAAGATAAGCAGGCTTCGCTATGAAACCTACACTATGTGCATTTCCGCAGGAATTTAACCTTAGCGAGGAGGCCTGTAGCTCAGTGGTTTGAGCACTCGCCTTGCAAGTGAGAGACCTGTGTTTGATTTCAGGAAGGTCAGGGTGCAACCTTGGCCACATTTCATTACTCCACACGCCTAAGAATAATCCCTCGAAAAAAACTATAATAAAATTGGTCATTTCAATCCATGACTGTTTGTGGGACACTGCTGTGCGCAATTGGCTGCCGTGTTTCGCCCACAATGTACAGTCAATTCACTTTACAGTATATTCTGTGAAGCGCTTTGAGATGTCGAGAAGATCTGAAAAGCGCTATATCAAATGCAACAATTATTATTATTATTACAGTATTATGATTAATATTATTATTATTATTCACCCTAACACTAACCCCAAGTTCAAAGTACTTTTACCTCTTCACTCCCAACCTTGGTGTGAATAAACAAACTAACTTATCTTACTCATGAAACCATATGCCTCCCATATTATTATCTTTCTGTTAATCCTTCTAACCTCCCACACCTATTACAGAACAAGTCGGACTTTATTGAAGACATACAGAAGAAGAATCCTATAATCCTTGCATTTGATATATCGCCTTATCATGTCTTTGAGATGCCTCAAAGCCCTTCAGAGTAAAGTGAATTGACTGTATATTTTGTAGGCCAATTGCGCACTGCAGTATTCTGCCAACAGTCGCGGATTGAGTGACCAATTTATTATTTACTGTTTCTTAAATTTATTATGAACAGGTCCCGACAGCCATGAGCCGAGGCTCAGTGTTAGTAACGTAAGCCTCTTCTCCATCAATAATAATCTTTCCATCACATCTTTATGAAGGGAAATTCCATTTGCTGGTTTTAGTGCACAATATATCCCAGCGACTCATTCAGATAAAATCCGCCATAAGATTTCAAACCACCAAAATAAACTAATAAATTATCCTTGGGGAAAAAAAAGCAAACACTCTGAGTGAAGCAGTAAGAGGTCTACAAATCAGAGGTGGATCAAAAGAGAACAATACTTGATTGTTGCTCGGAATTCTGAGATTGCTTTAAGGTAGTTGTGAAGGATTCCGCTGTTTCAATTTTTAAAATATTTTTTGAAGGCGTTTTTCCGGATAAATTCCGGTTAATCGAATGCGGACTTGTTTTTTTGTGCGATGCCGGTTAAACGGAAGTTGTGGTTGATCGGGTGCCGGATAAACGGTCTTTTCCTGTATATATATCTTTTTGACAAGTAGAAAAAAAGACAAAACTTACAATCCTGGGTTGGAAAGGCGGCTTGATTTTCCTCTGTTCAAGTAAGTCCCAGTCAATACTGTCAAAGAACGGGTGGATCTGAATGGCTTGTTCCCCACCGTGCGCTATAACGCATCCTAAGCGTTTGTTGGGATTCTTAATCATAAACTGCGGATGGAAAACAGAGGAAAGAAGGGAAGAGAAGAACACAACCTGTTATTGTTCCACTTCACAAGATAATTACATACAAAAACAGCAACATCAAAAAACATTTTGGCCGCTTTCTTCCTTTCCCATAGCGTGCGGCGTACTGTACAGTCAGATGCATTTCCTTGAGTAAATAGAAGAATTTTCTTTTTAATGACTCAAAATACTGCAGATGCTGGAAATCTGAAACACAAGTTTGAACCAGTTTCGGGTCCACAAGTTTGAACCAGTTGTGATGAAGGACTGTTGACCCGAAACGTTGACTCACTTTTCCTTTCTCCACAGTTGCTGCCCTGACCTGCTGAGTGCTCCTCCCAGCAACTTCTGTTTGTGTTGAAGAGAATTGATTGTTCAATTTGTGGCTGTTTGTGGCCGTGTACAAATTGGCTACAAAGATACAGTCACTACCCATTACACTGAATTCTGTGCAGCTCTTTGAGGCGTCATCTAGACCAGTGGTTCTCAACCCTTTTCAGTAATGTACCCCTTGTTAATTTTCAACAGTATCATGTTGAAAACCAACCACATATGCACACACACCACCCCCCTCATTCTGCTTGCATTTTATAAGTTTTTCTTATAGAACAAAATAACTAGCACATACAAAACGAGGGGAATAACAATTAAATATACAATTGGAAGGCTATAAAACGCTAAATAAGAGAGCTAAATAAATCAATGTACCGCTACCTGTACCCCCTGGAAGTAATTACATGTACCTCTGGTTGAGAACCGCTGATTCTAGATTAATTTATTTATGAGAGCGTTGGTTTCCAATTTCACTCTTGACTTTGGTAAACAAAACCTGTAACTAGACTTCAATCCACTGGCCTAGTGTGAAATGAAGTCAGCCAAACTCTCACTCCATTGACTTCTACTGTAAAATACAATGACCTGAAACTCTTTACTGTCTGAATCCTAAAACCATCGTCTTAAGATTTAAGATCACGCACAATTTTTTTTAAATATTGAAGACGTGAATCCAGTCTCAATTTGGAAGCCAGTTTTCCAAATTCACATTCAGACAGGCAGGAGAAACAGGAGCACCTAAATTTATGACGCAGGGAAGTGCAGTTGGTAGAACATGAATCCAATGGGACTTCTCAGTTAGCCACTTGCCACATTGCACTTCAACTTCAATTTCATGCTCTCAAGCATTGAACTGAAACAATCCCACCACTTGAAACTTTTAAACTGCTGCATTTTGCAAGATGGCATTTTAATTATTGTTATATCGAAGGGAAATGAATACAACAACAAAATTACATTTGTATAGCGCCTTTCACGTCAAGAGGATATCCCAAGGCGCTGGACAGTGACTGCTTCAGAATAACTTCAAGAAGCGTAGGACATTAACTTGCGAATCCCTTTTGTTTAAAACGCAGCGCGATAAAGTTACTTGGACCGTTTGTTTGTTCGTTTCCAAGGATTGAATACACTGACTCACTCACTCTCAGTTTATGGGATGTCAACAATCGGTAGTTCAAATCGTCTTAAAATGCTGACATCCATTGAATTATCCAACAAAGCAGTTGCTAACACTCCCGCCTCCAAGTCAGAAGGCTGTTTGTTCGACCCCCACATCGGGACTTTGACCGTTGGACTTTGGCTGTCCAGTTTCACTCCCATACAGCCCTGGGGGAGGTGCTACATTGTCAGATGTGCCGAACTTAATAATAATAATCCTGCATTTGATATAGTGCTTTTCATGCCTTCTAGACGTCTCAAAGCGCTTCACAGACTATACTGTAAAGTGAATTAACTGTATAGTTGTGGGCAAAACGTGGCAGCCATTTGTGCAAACAAGTGGTGGATTGAGTGACCGAATTATTATTGGGCGTGTGGAGCAAGGAAACTTGTCTACACCTACAAACCTACAAAGCACTCAACAGTGAAATCATGTGAAGCGCTGAGAAACGTCCTCTCAATCCAAAAGGAACCGCATCAAACGTAAGGATTCGCATTATTGTTAATATTTTTCAGTTGACACTGATATGTCAGACAACCAGCACTGCCCCCACCACACAACGCAAAAGTTGAGTTCTGTTTCATGATATAGACAAATTAAATTAAACTTGATTACTCAATTGTCTGCCTCTCTCAATTGTACAGTGTCAGGTTAAAATACTGACGCTGCATATTTACTGCGTCAGACAATTATGCCGACAAAGCAGGAGGGCGGTTGCAGTCGGTCCCAGTGTGGATCAGTGAGAGAGGACAGGAGAGGCTCAGCTCTTCCCTTGTTGCTCACGAGGCATTAATCAGAGGACAGCAAACTGCTCGAGGCTGTCACAGTACAGCGCAGCGCTGATGCTCATTCATGCGATAAGACAAGTGATTTAGAATTACTGTACACCACCATAATAATAATAATACTAATAATAATCCTTGCGTTTGATATAGGGCTTATTGACGTCTCAAAGCGTTTCTACAGAATGTACTGTAAAGTGAATTGACTGTATATTTGTGGGCGAAACGCCATACTCCCAACGACAAGAAATACACACACACGGTGACAGTGGTAGAATCTCCCAAGCTCATTAATATTTTCTCAGCAGTGCTGGCAGCCCTCGACACCTCTGCTGACACAGATGTCTCAACGGGAATGAACGGAGCGGGAAAAAAATGTGAGCAGTCAAGAGAGTGGCTGACTGTCAGTAAACCGCAGAGTTGGTGCAACACACAGATCATTCGATTCCAGGAAGTCAACCACCAGAGAATAGACTGGACACTGCACACAGAGACACTGACCTCAGAAGTCTGAGGCTGTTTATTGGGTTTGGATGTGGTTTAATAGCTCCCGACACAACATTTATGGTAACCTTGAAGAAATGCCATGCGTCAGTGAGACGCCAGAATGAAACCTCCTTTGATGTAATGTGCAGTGATTTACACAAGTTGGGACATAAATATTCTCCCGAGTGTGGGTCTGTTGTGTCAAACCTGACTGCTGGCTCGCAAACCACTCCTTGCACAATTCTCAACGGGCAAATCCCATTTCCCGAGGCAGCTGCCGTTTCCAGGCACTACTGGGTCACTCGATCTACGACTGCTTGCGGGGAACTCATCTACGCAATTGGCTGCCGCGTTCCGTCAAATAAATAACAGTCCATCCACCATAGAGTCTACACTGTGAGACACTTTGAGACGTCTCAATAACATGATAAGGTGTTGTATCAAGTGCAAGGATTATTATTAATGTTATTATTATTATTAAGTTGTGCTCAAATTGTATAGTGGCCTGGAAATGAGTTACCAAGATCACAGAGGCAGAAAAAATGAGCAACAGGGCTTATCCTCAGCATTAACAGGGATGAGTTTGATTACCTAAGGAACTTCAGCTTCAAAAAGGGGTCTCTTCTCAATCGGAGGCATTATAGAGGGAGATGTTAAATGCCATGGAGAAAGTAGAGCAATAATACTATAATAATAATAATAACAATAATAATCCTTGCATTTGATATAGCGCTTTTCACATCTTCTAGACGTCTCAAAGCGCTTCGCAGAACACATTGTAAAGTGAATTGACTGTATATTCGTGGGTGAAACGCGGCAGCCAATTGCGCACAGCAGTGTCCTCACAAACAGTCGTGGATTGAAATTACCAATTTATTATAGTTTTTTTTTGGGGGGGGGGGGCGGATGGATTATTAGTTTCAGACATGCTAAGGCAGTAGAAACAAAAGTTTCAGGGTGGTGAAGTGCAAATTTAGAACGGATACTCGGAAGTATTTCTTCACGCTGAAAGCAGTCAACAGCTGGAACCGATTGCCAGGAAGGGTGACTGAGATCAGGACTTGTGATGCATTTGAGGCCTAAATGGAAAGAGAGGCGGGTTGGTATCCTGGCAAGTTGAGATAAAATGGGCCGAAAGGACTTCTTTATCCAAAGCTCTCTTGTGCAAAACCACAAAGTAGTGTATTCCGGAGATAATTATGCCTTTAACTGGTGTGGTAACTTGGGGCTCTGTATAGATTGAGGGAATTTAAGGACACAGAAAAACATTTGTGTGCACAGGAAACAGTGAACAACAATAACAACCACAACAACTTGGATTTATATAGCGCCCTTGCTCACTCCACGCCGGAGAGCATCTCAGAGCGCTTCCTTCTAATGGATCCCGGGGCCGAGCCAGGGGGGAGGGGGAAAAAGGTGACCAAAAGCGCGGTCAAAAAGAAAGGTCTTTAGCCGAGATCTGAAAGTAGGAAGAGAGGGGGCAAAGCGAAGGGAGTGAGGGAGGGAGTTCCAGAGCCTCGGGACGTAGTGGCTGAAGGCACGGCTGCCGATGGTGGAGCGGGGGATTTGGGGGGACAAGGAGGAGGCCAAACCTGGTGGAGCGAAGGCAACGGGTACTGTTGTGAGGAGAGAGGAGGTCAGAGATGGGTGGGGGGGGTGGGGGTGGGGTGGGGTTGCAGAGGAGTGGAGAGATTTGAAAACAAGAAACTTGAAATCGATCCTCTCCGGCACAGGCAGCCAGTGCAGTCTGGCAAGCACTGGAGTAATCGGGGAGTGCAGAGGACAACTGTTTTTATACATTAACTTGGATGAGTTGCAACTCAGAACAATCGCACCTTTCCTGAGCCAAAATTCACAATTGGCAACATTTCATTCAGTGCTGCGAATCGGTTGTGTAATATCCTACACACAGGCCGATCAGGCAAACTGTGCAATTTGAGCCCAGTAACAGAACGATGGCATCGAAATGACCTCAAAGAGTTCACGGTAAGAAAAACAAGAATATCATATCCTCCCCAGTTTCTGAAAACTGACGTTTCGAAGAAGGGGAAAAAAAAAAGGTTGTCTTTAAATTACACCGATGGCATTAGGGGTACGGAGTGAAAAGTTTCACTTCCAGAATTACTAGTTGGTTTGGGTATAGTGTGGTGTGCTGTACGTCACTGTGGTTGGGACACGCATTATCTTATATCAACCACAATATCATTTTACGTACACAGCTTGCCCGGATTATCAGCCAACCTCATAATCAACTATCAAGCGTCAACACGCACTGCAGCGTTTAGGAGGGAAGGGTTAGTCAATTGGTGGATTGCTTTCCCCAGGGTAATGATCCTGCAACCACAAAAAATGCGTCATTCAATCCACGATTTTTCCAGAAACTGCAGTGAGCAAATGGCTGTCCCGTTTTGCCCGCAAATATATATAGGCAAGTTCACTTTCCAGAATTCTCTGCGAAGCTCTTTAAGACTCAATTTAAATAATAATAATCCTTGCATTTCATAATAGCGCTTTTCACGTCTTCTAGGTGTCTCAAAGAGCTTCACAGAATATACTGTATAGTGAATTGACTGTATATTTGTGGGTGAAACGCGGCAGCCAATTTCCATCCTGTGTCCCACAAACAGCCGTGGATTGAAATGATCAATTTTATTATTGTGGTTTTTAGGGAGGTATTTTCATTAGGCGTGTATGTGGAGTAAGGAAACTTGCCCAAGGTTTCGCCCTGACCTGCCTGGATTTGAACACAGGTCTCACGCTTGTAAGGTGAGTGCTTTAACCACTGAGTTACAGGACTCCAAAAGGTTGAAGGATCAACTCTCTCCATCGACACGCAGGGAATTAGATACACTGACAGCTTATCCTGTAGCGCAGTGGTTAGAACACTCGCCTTACAAGCGAGAGACCTGGGTTCAATTCCAGCCAGTGCAAAACTTTGGGCAGCTTTCCTTACTCTACACACTAATAATAATCCCTCCCCCCGAAAAATTAATAAATTGTTAATTTCAATCCACGACTGTTTGTGGGACACTGCTGTGTGCAATTGGCTGGCGCGTTTTGCCTACAAATATACAGCCAATTCACTTCATAGTATATTCTGTGAAGCGCTTTGAGATGTCTAGAAGACGTGAAAAGCGCTATATCAAATGCTATTATGATGATGATTATGGTGTACCGTGGCAACAAGGCCAGAGAGCAATCTAATCCAATGTTGGCCGATTACCCATTCAAACCGCAAGTGATTCACACTATCTGTCTCGGGGGTTTGCAGAGTTGTGAAGCAAAGAAAAGGATGTGAGAAGAAACAAGGGGGGCTGGGTGATGGGTTGAGTTTTGCCCTTTCCTGTACAGAACTGTTAAAACCTACGCAGACAATGATGGAACAGTAACACGATGAATGGAAAGTCCCAACACAAGGTCATCTTAAGTCAGTCAATATCCTTGTTTCAACTTGAGAGAGCTGACATCCATCATACATCTAGCTCGATAGAATTTTACTTCAAATAGTGTTGGTGCTGGTCTTTAAGTGCCCGATTGGATTGGACTTTTCAAACACATTCTGAGCATTACATCTTTTCTAACTCTGAAATAATATTGATAATAATACTGTACTAATAATCCTTGCATTTGATATAGCGCTTTTCGCGACAGACGTCTCAAAGCGCTTCACAGAATATACTCTAAAGTGAATTTGTGGGCGAAACGAGGCAGCCAATTGTATTGCAGCAGTGTCCCACAAACAGTTGTGGATTGAAATGACCAATTTAATTATTGGTGAAAAGAGAAAGAAACGTGACACCAACACAGCGTTGGTTACTCAAACAGAAACGCAGACCCTCTGAATTCCTGCAATGATGATTTGAACTGTTAACTTCACTGGGGGAACACTGGCAGTGTTTCCTCAGGTAGTTGATGGGAATGCTGTACAATGACAGAGCCAATAGAATACCAGCGCAGAGCCAGGCACACCTGAAAAAGCATGTCTGCCAGCTGGAAACAGAGTGTGATTGTCAAGGGCGACTGAGAATCCTTTGACTACTCGATCCCACTCCTCCTGCCAAAAGGTTAAGTGTGGAGTGGGTGAAGGAAACAGCGGAATGTGAAAGGAACAAAATATCGGTTGAAGTGTAACTAACGTTGGGAGGATGTCTCAAATAAACGATCATAACAACAACAGCATCACATTTGTGCGCCTTTCACGTTGGGAGGACGTCGCACTGCGCTGGAGAGAGAACAGTAGGAAACAACAGGAGAGGGAACATAGAGGACAAGAGGAAAGCTAACAGCAAGATGGTACACAACGGAGAGCTAAAGACCTTCACCAGATACACTGGGAAGTGCAATGACAGTTCACCACGACAGTTTGTGGGGACGCTGCTGTGCGCAATTGGCTGCCGCGTTTCGCCCACATAGACACAGTCAATTCACTTTACAGTATATTTTGTGAAGCGCTTTGAGACATCCAGAAGGCCTGAAAAGCACTATATCAAATACAAGGAATATTATTATTATTATTATTATTAACAAGTTGAGTTGCAACCCAAACATCCAGAAACAAGAACTATCAACATCAGGATCTGCTGGGGGGTGGGGGGGTAAGCATGACGACAGGATAATATTTCAACACTGATAGCCGCAGACAAGTTCACTGCACATGAGGTCTGATTTCAGCATTGGTGGATTCCTTGAGGCATCAAGCACCAGAAACCAGTCTAAACAGCTAAGAAACCGGTTCCAGATTATTCAAGGCAAGGTTCGATCAGGTTCATCCACCCTTCGAATGATACGTTAAAAACGCCTGAGACATTGGCCGAAGCTTAGCCAGCGTTATGGTGGAACGAGAATCGACTTACCCCCTTCAGGACAGCGAGCGATGATTCTGTCATCCAGTTTGGGTAAAGCACGTCGTCGTTGAGGATGGATTCGAACAAGTCGTCTTCGTTCTCGGCCTCAAACGGTGGTTGACCGCATAGCATCTCGTACATCAACACTCCGAGAGCCCACCAATCCACAGAGGCACCGTACTGCAACTCCTGCAAAATCTGCCCGCAAAAAAAAACCACAGTTCTCCCGTCAAACGCCATCGCTCACACAGGCAGTCACCTCAACCAGCCGCGCAAACAGCAACGCATCACGTCCCCTCGTGCTAGCGTTTGAAACCCAAATCTACATTTTGTGACTGGGAAAAATAAGTCGGGGATGGGTTTCCGGTACTCTGTGTTCCCATCAAGGAATCTAATTGTACTTTGACTCATCCCAATTGTTTCAGATCTTATTATCTTGCCTGTGCCCAAGTTCGTTGAAATTTCAATCAGACTCTTTGGGCAGAGGAGAGAGGGAGGGAGGGAGAGAGCGAGAGAGACTTAAGTCGTATGAGTCATTTATAAACTGTATATGACTGTATCTGCCTTGGGTAGTACTTTGATGCTGACAATCGCTGATGTAATACCATCCAACTTTTTCACCTCTCGTAATCTCCATTTTAGTGGCCAAAAAATTCACAAAAAATATTGTTTCACCCACAAATTAAATGGAGAAAACGGACATGGCTACCAAAAATGGTGGTGTTGGGAGGGGGGGGTGGGGGATGGGGTGGTGGGGGGGGTAGTATTATAATAATAATACTGCCTTCACAGGAAAATGAACAGCCAAACTCTTTACAGCATCTAATTGTCAGGAATTTAAAGTGAATTAAAGTTAACCCAACTGTTTGCTTTGAGTGAATGTAGCTCAACAAAGGAATTCAACCCACTGGACTTTGAATTATTCATAGTAACCTTCCATAATTCATTCGATTTGTAATCGCCATATATTTTTGTGCAAGCGTTACATAATTCCTTAAAGCAGCATTGTACAGGAAAGAGTTTGCCATTCTAAAATGCTGCAATAACTGTTGATTGCTTCAGGCTGTTACGCTGTCTTGGGAGTGAATAGGTGCCAAAAGACCACATTCATTTAGTGAGTGTAATCTTTCCTTATTTATCCTCTCAATCCTCTCATCTATTCTCTCCTATTGGATTATACAAAACCTCAATGAATTCCTCTCCCCTTCTCGTCCCCTCTTAAAAGTTCTTCCACATAAATAGAACCAGTCCATTGCATCTACTTTAAATGTAAGATTGTTGGCTATAACAGTGCAACTGTATTCAAATGCTACTAGGAATGAGAGGTTTGGGAGTTCCTGTGTTTTGATGCCAGGAATTCTATCACTTCCCACCCGATTCTCAGCAGGATTTGATACCCTGTCTCATAGATACTGCCAATCCGTTCGTTTCATGTGGTTCGATTGGTTGAACTTGCAGTAAAGTTGAGAAGGCTGCAATTTGCAGTCTGGATACATGAATATGTCAGCACTAAGAATTCTGTCCAGTGGTGGTGGGGGGTGGGGGTTGGGGGGTTGGAGAAGAGAGAGGTTGTTGAGGGAGGGAGGATGAGGAGAGGGATTCCACATTCTACACAGTGAGTTAATTCTCTTGTTAATTCATATTGAGGAATCTCCTATTTCAGAACCCCCCCCCCCCCCCCCCCCCCCATTTTTCAATCTCAATTTGGAATTAAAGGATTAATAGAGATACTGATCAGCCTTGATCTAATTAAATGGCGGAACAGGCTCGATGGGGCTGCATGGCCTAATCCTGTTCCTATGATCGATATTGGAAGCGATAATCTCACTGTGGAAACTCGCTTTACTTACCCCTGGACACAGTAGGTTCAGGCAAAATTGAGATTAGGATCTGGGCTGCGAGCCTTGCCCAGTTTAGTTCTGGGAGAAAATTTGCCTAGACATTCAGACACATCAACCACAAAATACAACAAGAAAATGACATTTATAGAGCGCCTTTCACGTCGGGAGGACGTCCCAAGCCGTCTACATCAGATTCAAAAGCACCATTGCTGCATTCGGAAGGTTGACACGACTGAAATATTGAAATGTGTAGGTATTGGCTGCTGTGTAACTTTGGGAAAACTGCCCCCATCTACAACGCGGAGAACACTTTGCATGTTTGCTATTTCATTTTGCCCCTTCCTTCCCCTACCTCGGGCGCTATGTAATCTGGTGTGCCGCAGAACGTCCCGGTCGTGTAGTTATTATGGATTCCCTCCTTGCACATCCCAAAGTCAGCCAGTTTGCAGTGTCCCTCGGAATCCAAAAGGACATTATCCAGTTTCAGATCTCTGTGGGAGACACGGAGACAGATTATAAAATGCTCCTGTTACGTAAAGTGCGTTTCAATTTAGTGTCTGCAGGGCTAGTTGGTGGAGTGAACAAATGTGGAGCTCCTGTAGCTCAGTGGTTAGAGCACGTGCCTTACAAGTGTGAGACCTGTGTTCGAATCCAGGCAGGTCAGGGCTAAACCTTAGGCAAGTTTCCTTACTCCGCAAACACACACACACACACACACACAGCTAATGATAATCCCTCCCAAAAAAACACACAATCATAAAATGAGTCATTTCAATCCACGATTGTTTGTGGGGACGTAGCTGTCCGCAATTGGCTGCCGCATTTCGCCCACAAGTATACATTCAATTCACTTTACAGTTTATTCTGTGAAGATGTGAAAAGCGCTATATAAATGCAAGGAGTATTATCTTACTATTATAACAATATTTTACTCGCAGTGAGAGAAAGGGGTTAAAATGTACAGCAAAAATGATAAAGCGGGTCTCTCTTCTCTCCCCCCCCCCCCCCCCCCACTCAATTCAATAATAATAGTTGCATTTATCATGTTTTCAAAACTTACTGACTGTATAATTTGTGGATGAAACCTGTCAGCCAATTGCATGTAGCCAATTGTAACCTCTAAATGGTCACAGACTGAGACATTTTTTTTAATATAAGGATTATTCCCCTCGGAAAAGCAATCCGACAATTGACTAACAACTTACTGCTACATAAACAGATGTGTGTTGAAGAGTAAGGAAACTTGGCAAATGTTCTGCCCAGTTAGGAATCAATCCTAGCTCCTCTCGCTTGTGAGGCGAGTGCTCTAACCACTGAACTACAGTACAGTACTCAGTTGGTAAAGCCTCAAGGCTTGGGGAGTGGAAGTGGGGGTTGGGGGGGGGTGAGAAATTTATGTGGGTCAGTAACCGTTGCACGTACGTGTGTCTGTGAGGCTCTCTCTGGGTTTGAACTGCCTCTGAGGAGACTTGCCTTGGGAAGGGTTCACAGTAATCCGAGCAACAAACAATCGAGCATTGTTGGTAGCTGACCAGCCTGTCTGGCTCCTCAGTGAGGACGGGAAGTGTAAAGCACGTTCCCCCTTGCTCTGCGAGCCAGAGCCCTAACGGATCGTCCAGTCACAGCTTGATGAATGGTGTGAAATCAGAGCAGTGTTGTGCACTAGGCAAGCTGGGTGATTAATATGACACCGTATTATCAACCATTGCAGTTTAAGAAGAAAATCCTGTCAGAAAGAATTCCTCATCGCAGAATGGCACGGCTGTGCTTTCTTCTGTTGGGTAAATAATGTTAGCTTGTAATTGCAGTTTTTTTTTGGTGGGGGGATTCAATAGTGTGCAGTTGGCATTAATATTCAACACTGTACACATGTTACTCATCATTAGCATCACGCTCTATACGACTG
The DNA here is from genome assembly GCA_035084275.1 of Hydrolagus colliei. NCBI lineage: Eukaryota > Metazoa > Chordata > Chondrichthyes > Chimaeriformes > Chimaeridae > Hydrolagus > Hydrolagus colliei. The sequence continues at coordinate 2,460,442 of CM068750.1, forward strand.
GAATATTTCTTGGCTTCCTGCCAAAGTACATGTGGCTGGCGTTTCTTTTAATGAATACTTCCTTTGGAGTTACTGATGTGCTAGAGATTTGACAGCAGACCACAGACTTTTAATACAGTGTAGTCAAATGTCGTCGCAAAAGAAAACACGGGGCCAAATCTGATTGAGGTTTTTTGAAATATTTTTCCATCTTTAGCTGCAGCCAGGAAAAGAGGGATCGGATGCTTCCAGTAAGAGTCGAGTTCACAGGCGTACAGATTCCTTTCAAATGACTATTCCCGGAGACATTGCAATATGTTTACTATTACTGGAAGAAGAAGAAAAAACACACATTTGTCCCATCAATTTGATTGACAGCAAAACGGTTCAAAATGATTTTGCAACAGGCATATTAGAACCAATGGAAGAGGCTATGATAGATAATAATAATAATAATCCTTGCATTTTGACATAACGCTTTTCACGTCTTCTAGATGTCTCAAAGCGCTTTACAGAATATACTGTAAAGTGAATTGACTGCATATTTGTGGGCGAAAACGTGGCAGCCAATTGTGCACAGCAGTGTCTCACAAACAGTGGTGGATTGAAATGACCAATTTTAGTATTGTTAATAAAAGGTTCGAGCATCTTGTTTCCATCAAAGAACATTTACCCCAAATAGTTTAATTGGAAAAGCTGACACAAAGCTTGGCTTTCATTGCACTGCTCAGTTGTTGCAGAGAGTAACATTGTTCAAGGTAATGCTACTGGCTCCACTTAGTTTCGCTGAGATAATAATAATCCTTGCCTTTGATATAGCGCCTTATCACGTCTTCGAAACATCTCAAAGCGTTTCTCAGAATATACTCTAAAGTGAATTACACACACACACACACACACACACACACAGAGAGAGAGAGAGAGAGAGAGAGTGATTGAGACACTTCTTAATACACCCGATTTGTGACTCTTCGTTCGTTCACTATAGAATTGACATTGCTGTGAAAAAAGACATTTCAGAAGCCATTTGATATAATACTAATTCACGTCAAATCAGGCAGAGTAGAAAATCTGCTTTCATGACAGCTCAACTCTGCAGAAGTTCAAGGTAAGCTTTTTTTTGTGTAGAAAGAGGTTAGTGTTAACAGGGGGAGGTATCTGACTCCTGTAGGGTTTTAAAAAATATAATTACCATGTCTTTTTGTTTGAATACCGCTGCTCAATTAAACCATGTCATTGAGAAGAAGTTTAACGGCTTTATGTGTGAATGTTGGTTGGGCTCAATTAGAAGCAGTGGGATATGGGGAAGCCTGAATCAAAGACATTTCTTGGCAAATGTTGCTCAGTTGGTGTATGTATACGTAACAGGGTATAGAATGCACAGCAGTGAAAGGGTGAGGCTAATGTTACCCTTTCTCTAGACAGAACCATGAATCTACATTTTTGTCGCAAGAGCTTTTTACTGTACAGAACTTAACGTGCTCGATGCAAAAGCACAGTACCTTCCACAGGCAACTAAAAACGCACCAAAAAGTTCCAATTAACGAAATCATTGCCAGCATTTTACAAAACTGCAGGCTAGCCCTAATGTATGAGCTTAGTGTGAAGAATTTCTGCGGAGAATTAACCAGCAATGAGGATGAGTGTTGTGGGTTACACATCACACCACCACTGATCCACTGCCAATCCAGTGTGCAACATTTCCAGTCTAACATGTGACAGGAGTAGCTCAGGTTAGGAGCTCATAGGGGTTTTGTTGTTCTTTCCGAGTTGCCAAACTACACTGGCTCCCCATCACCGCATGGATCGACTTCAAGATCCTCACACTCTTGTTCAAATCCATTCACTCCCAACCTCTCCGACTTCTGCTAGGAGGGGGTTGAAGAAGACGGTTACAGTAATCCGGCAAAATCTTCCCGAGCCACTCAGTTGTTTTGAGCCGAGCGTTGATCTTGGATTGAGCTAGCAGAACTTTTGAAAGCAATCTTAAATTGAACCCTCATTTGGAAGCCCATTTTTGACAGGTCTGATAACGAACATTTTTTAATGACTTTACACAGAGAGCTGTGTAGCAGTGTGTGGAGGAAACACAGTGGAGGCAGATGGTGTCAGCATATTTTGAAGAGGAACTTGGATAGGTATTTTGGCGAAGAATTAGTTTGTGAGGTACGAGAGATGGTGTACGATTGATTTTCATACAGAGAGACTGGCCAAGAAGACAGACAGCAATTGTTCTCTCTTTCCTACGTTGCTATGACACCGTCAGTATTTCATCAACAAAATGTTTTGCCCATAACTCATGCATCAATGAAAAAAATACACAGCCAATAATAATAAGGGAGTCAAATGTGAAGGAGCTGTGAGTTCTGAGATGACATTCTGAATCTATATCACCTAATGCCCATCCCTTCATGCAAAATGTTCAGTAGTCAAAGCAAGTTAGTACAGGTTAGTTATAACAGCAGGTGAATGGAAACACTTTCTCTGGAATACATGTTTAATTCATAGGCTTGATCTTAAGGAATGTCATGAGGGAGCTCCTGTGGCTTAGTGGTTAGAGCACTTGTCTTACAAGCTGAGGAGACTAAGCTGGGGAGACCTGTGTTCGAATCCAGGCCGATCGGGGCGAGTTTCCTTTGGGCAAGTTCTAGAGTTATTCACATACTCCATAAATATGCGTAGAAAATATCCAATCTGGACCTCTTGTATAAATAATAGGATAGTTTTATGTTTGATTTTATTTATCTCCGTTTGGGAATCCGGATCCTGAATTTGTAGCTCGAGGTTTATCCCTGAGAAGCTCTTGTAGAACATTAATCTTCTTTCCAAGGTGAAGGTTAAATGTGCAAAGGAAACTGACCTATTAATGTACAGAAGAGAAACTTAAGCTTGATTGATCCCAGCCCTGATCTCACCGGAGCAATGAAAGCAGCTTGAAGTGCCAGCAAGACAAACCACTCGAAAATAAGGTCGCCTATTATTGTGTCAACCCATTATCACCTACCTAGACATGAAAGTTACCAATATGAAAATTAATGAAGTCATCAGAGCTGGACAGCTAACAGGCCACTTGCTCCACAGATTGAGATCATTAATAATGTAGCTCGCTCGTTTCCGCACCTTTCAAAGCCGCAAGTGCAGCTCAGTGGTTAGAGCACTTGCCTTACAAGCGTGAGACCTGTGTTCGAATCCAGGCAGATCAGGGCGAGACCTTGGGCAAGTTTCCTTACTCCCCACACACACACGCCTAATAATAATCCGTCCGAAAAAAACACAACACAATAATAAAAATTGGTCATTTCAATCCATGACTGTTTGTGGGGGACGCTGTTGTGCGCAATTGGCTGCCGTGTTTCGCCCACAAATATACAGTTGATTCACTTTACGGTATATTCCGTGAAGCGCTTTGAAACGTCGATAAGATGTGAAAAGCTCTATATCAAAATGCTAGGATTATTATTTATTAAGTGGTGACTTAGCTGGCATGATTGGAGGAATTATTTGAATGTTGCAGGCTCAGTTTCAGATTCAAGGATAATTATTACGTTGAGAAAGAAGTTTTCCATAAATTGATCGTGCGTTTGCTTTAACACGTGTTGGGAATGTTGAGCAGCGAAGGTCCTACCGACCAGACGTCAAATATTGACAAAATGTTTTTGATGAATCAATGTTCAGGCTGGAGATAATGAATTGTTGAGCCCCTCGATAAAAAACCTGGCTGAGGATGTGTGTACGTATACAGTAAATGTGAAACCACATTTGCAAATTCTATTTGCGTAATAACGTAATTCAACGTGAAAGGCAGAAAGATTAATGCAAAGATTGTGAAAACATTTTTACACAATAATAATAATCCTTGCATTTCATATAGCTCTTTTCACATCTTCTAGACATCTCAAAACACAGAAGATACTGGATATACTAGCAGTGGATTGAAATGACCAAGTTATTCTAGATTTTTTTGGGGCTGATTATTATTAGGCATTTGTGTGTGTAGTAAGGAAACCTGCCCAAGGTTTCGCCCTGGCCTGCCTGGATTCAAAACACAGGTCTCACGCTTGTAAGGCACGTGCTCTTAACCACTGAGCTACAGGACTCCACAGTGGAGCTTCAGGACTCCACGATTCAACATAAAGACAGCTCAGGTGACGAAGGAAAGACATATTATCCGGAGAGCAATTAGCAAGTTGGCACAGTATTGTGTGCTGGTCACTGCTGACTTGATTTTATTCAGATTTTGAAACAATACTTCATCAACAGTGACAAAGAGAAATGCGTTTATGCTTTTCAACTGAGAGAAAATTCACAGGCCACTGAATGAAGACAGCTGGCTTTGGAGAAAATGCTTAGAGACTCAGGGAATAGTCTATGACAGCTGCTTGTTTGCCCACCCCTCCTGCACCCAGGCACAAAGCCTTGGTTTTAATATTTCGCATTGAACAATCTCCTTTGGAAAAGTGTGTTTTTATTTTAAACTAAACTTTTGCAGATGATGTTGATATGATCATTATCAACATCATCTGAATATTTCAGGCAAGGCTTTGATTGGTGCAGTAAATCTTGCACACTTGCATGAAAGCTACCAGATGCCCGAAATGCTTCATGATATTAAATCTTTAAAACCGTGGACTTATTGTTTTAAGATTTAAGATAGTGAAAATTCTTAAATTGAATCTCAACTTGGCCTCTTTTTAAGAATCATGCAAAATCAGCTCCCAAATTAAAACTGAAATGAACAATGTAAGTAATAACTTAAATAAATAATCCTTACATTTGATATAGCATCTTATCAAGTCTTCGAGACAACAAAGTTACTGTATATTTGTATAGCGTCTTTCCCGTTTGGAGGATGTCTCAAAACGCTTCACAGAATATACAGTAATGTTTTGTGGGCGAAACGCAGCAGCCAATTGTTCAGTTCTTGTGAACCTCACAGCAGCTCAACATCTATAATTTATCAATAATTTAAATGGCTTTTCTAAATCTGTGACATTGTCGGAGGGGCCGAGATGGCAAAAAGCGCAAATGGTAAGTGAACTGATGCATCCATGACAAGCAGTGATACAATACGGCTGATTCTGAGGCACAAAACTGAAGCAGAAAGTGGTTTAAGACCTTATGTGGTCTTTCTAAGTCAAATCCCGAAGGAAAACCGGTGTTGGGAAATTAGTTTATGAGCTGACACTAGAGTCACTTTTCAGCGCCTTGGGACGTCCTCCTGACTTGAAAGACGCTCTAGAAATGTAACTTTGTTGTTGTTGTTTTCGGCCAGCCAAAGTCATGACTGTAATATTAACCCTGAAATAATCCCTGTCTGGATATGGCATCTTATCGTGTCAAAACATGTGGAATTTGTTTCACAGAGTTTTGCTGTAAAGTGTTTTGCGGGTATTTTGTGGGCTGTAACTAAGTTGCCAATTTGCACCCAGGAACATCCCACAAACAGCCATGAAGTGAAAGACCCCTTTTTTTGTGGGGGGGGGGGGGAGGGTTCAAACCAGTCCTCGCCCTATCTCCACACAAATGCACTACTAGCAAGAGATCATTGGACAATGATCAGGAATTGGGAATCCTTATTTTTCCCAAGACTGAGACATTGAGGCTGTGAGACCAACAAGCACAGAGTAAAGATCGAAAGGGAGACCCTTCTGGTCTGTGTAGCTCAGTACCACAATATGCAGCGTAAGAACTTCCTGAAACACCAGTGAGTGAAAAAAAATAGTTTAAGCTCATCGTGTTAAAGAAGAGCTTCCCAGCAACCAGCCAGCTTTGTAGCACTATTGTTTGGGAGCCGGCCGCTTGCCTATTTTCTTGGCAAAGGTTAGCGTTTGACAAGCAGAGAAAGTATCTTTACAAAGAAAGATAAATAACCACGGGACTGGGACATTATGTGGGAACTGTGCACTCGAATGTATAATTTACCTATTAGTGAGTACAGAGCATTCAGACTGTGAAACAACAATCTCAATAATTAATGGAAACAGAGTGAATCTAATTAGAGGATAGACTTTACCACCCAGTTTACTTTGAAAACATACAGACCAATAATACTACTCTCCACTACTGTCTATTAAACAGGAGTAAACTGAGAAGAATTCTCTAATCTGCAGAGACATTAGATTACGTGCCTTGTGCCTATTGAAAAGAAAGCTATGGGGTTAGGATTCATGGAAAAAATTATGGAAACAAAGAGTTTTTTTTTCTTCGTCACTCGCTCAACTGGGCAGGAACTTTTAAAATGTAAATTTATGTGAAGCAAATTCTGCAGCTGAATCACTTCCAATTGACATGAAGTGATTAAAGGTCACCTTCTGGAGCTCCTCAGAATTCCTTGTATATGTCATCTCTATATCCCTCCTGGAAATACACAACAAAGTCTACAGAAGCTGCTCAAAATCCCTTGTGTGTTCTCGAGCCTCAAAACCATCATCTTAAAATGTAATGCCACGTCAGAATTCTTAAATTCAGTCTTGGATCTGGAAACTGTTTTGCCCCCTCCGAGTTGAAAGGTGGAACGAGAGTAAATGATTGATGTGACTGACATGTATTGGCTCGTTTCGAAAGATGATCTGGCCTGAATGGGAGTACTCCTTCAATTGAGACACTAAAGCTAGATCCCGCCAGGCTGGTCACGCAAAAAAAACCAAGGTGTGTCTCCTGGTCTCCTGGTCATCAATGGCCTCCTAGATGAAATTGGTCGTGGCTGTTTGTGGGACATTGCTGTGTGCAAATTGGCTGCCACATTCACCTACAAAATATTGTACATGAGCTCTACACTTTACAGTAAACCATATGAAACCTCTGCCCAACATGAAAGGCAAGTTTTATCAAATGCGATGATTGTTATCGTGAATGCGTGTAACTGTGTAACGTTTGGAATCGGCTGTACTGTACACTTTAGGAGAGACTGAGAACCACAGTCGCAACACATGTAAGATACCATGGAATGGTAGCGATCCAGCGTAGGGTCAGCTTCCTTGACACATCTCAAAGTCAAAGGCAACAACAACAACAAAACACATGATAACTCAGCAAGGATTCGTCCTGACCTGTATATGACTTTCTTACTGTGCAGGAAGATGAGAGCGGATGTAATCTCTGCCGCATAGAAACGGGCACGATTTTCATCAAACTTCCGGACGAGCTGAATCTGAAACATCAGGTCCCCACCATTCACATATTCCATCACAAAAAACATCCGGTCCTGGAAAAGGAAACACACAGAGATCAATCTTGTTATTTGGCTTTGCAACCCGCCAAGCTAGACAGCAATGTTCTTTCCCGGTCCAGCACATTCCTACATATTCACAATTTGCCAGAGATGTAAATGGAAGCCATTAGTGCTTAGAGAGGTTGAGGACCACAGTTGTAACATATGCTGCATTTGCAAGGTTCATGTGGAATGGGATCATGATTGCGAAGGGCAAGCTTAAGTTGGCAACCGCAAGGAACCAGTTTCCAACAGTCAAAGCAGCCAAATAATTCAGTATCTAGGAACAAATCCTTCACTTTGTCATTTTCAATAATCTGCCTGGCTCTGAAACAATGGTACATCAGTGGCCAAATGTGGTGTTGAAACAGGGTTTTCTAATGGGGGGCAGGGGAGGTGGGGGTGGGGGGGGGGGGGGAATGTTTGAGTCTCGTAGCTAGCTGAGGGATAAGAAGCCAAGTCCAATAGTTATGTGCAATGGTTAAGAGTGGTTGCCAAGTCACAAGGAACACCGAAATCCCAGGTGAACTGCTTTCACTATTTCTTCCAAGTGGGCTAAGCTGGAGTACAGTAGGCATGGGATTTCTGCGATACAGAAATTCGTCAAAAACCAACTCCTCCACAAACCATACGTCCTCCTAGGCACCAAAGCTCTGTAGAAATATACCCCGATTCCCCAAAGACAAAGAATCCAAAATGTCAGAAGTCCATCCATTTACACAGAGTGAAACATGCGATCCATGATATGATCATTTACACATCAATCATACGATACAGAATTACATTTGAATAGCACCTTTCACATTAGAAGGACATCCCAAGGTGTTGGACAGTCAGGGACTTGGAACAGAACAAGGGGAGGGGGGTTGGTTGAGATTAGGGAGGATGGAGGGTTGGAGAATGGCCAAAGAGGAGGGTCTTGAGACAAGTGCCTTAATGTTGCTGAAAAGGCATTGTATGTGTGCAAGTTGTATTGACGTTCACTTTCTCCTGCTTTGTCCACCTCCACGCTTGACAGGTGAGTCCACCTGCAGTGTAAAGAGCGGGCTGACTGCTGTGTTAAAGCTCATGGATTTCGGGTTCCTTAGCTGCCAGCTCCTCAAACAACTGCACCAAACTTGGGACAAATGGCCCTGGAAGCTCAGACAGCAAACAACTGCTATCAACACTTTATCAGTGACAAACATCCTGACTGTATTTAAAAAAAACCTCCAAGGCCACTATTCACCATTTCCTGTTTTCCGCATCCAGTCCAATTACTTGATAAAGAATTGTCAGTGGAATGTCTTGGTGTCATGAAAAATGACACCAAGTATTGCAGCCGGCATTCACAACAGCGCGAGCGCTCTCACCTCTGAGTCAGAAGGTTGTAGGTTCAAGCCCCACGTCACACAATCTATGCTGGAATCACACAATCTAAGATGACTGATCCATTGCATTGCTGGGGGTATATTGCATTGTCGGTGGCGCTGTCTTTTGGATGCGATGTTAAAACCGAGCTCCCACCTGGCTGTTCAGGTGGCTATTAAAGATCCATAGTGCTGTTCGAGACAAGACGGGAAATCTTCCCGGTGTCCTGGTCATCAATCCCCCAAATAAAATTGCTCACTCGCTGCACTGCTGTATGCCAATTGGTTACCGTGTGCGCCCACAAACTACACAGTCAATCTGCTTGACAGTATATTCTGGTGAAGGGCTTGGAGGCATCTCAACAATGTGATAAGGCACTACATCAAATGCATGCTTATTATGCAGAGCTAACCAGTACACGAGAACTATGTGTGGTCAGTTACACTTTCGATTAGGCGGACGTCTTCATGCTCAAAAATGCATTGCCTCACAACCTGACCGAACGAGTGCACCAGTTACTCAGCATTCTGCCGAGAGTTCAAGTTCCTTTAACGAGAGGATTGTCCTTCTGATCAATGGTACCCACTGTGCCAAACACAGGAGCCGCTGAAACTAACAGGGCTGAAATTGTTTGCATCCTCGAAAGTTGAATGGCGACTTGAAAGGCAAACAGAAGAGTTTCAGCCTGACTGTAATTGGAACAGACATTAATTTCAGATTGGTTCTACTCTGGTTCACTGCTCAGGTAATTCACTCGGACGGTTCATTAGTGTAATAGCCTTTTGTCGAAGCCTGCCTTGCTGCTGCTCCAATGCATTAGTGTCAGCTTCCCAAATCGATAGCGGAAATCCACTTGGTACAGAGAGCATAACACTGCAGTTTCGAGGAGGTTCACCAGGCTGTGTGATGGAGGAGCTCCATGCCAAGTCTCCCTAACAAAATATATCCTGTAAAGAAAGCGCCTTTGAAACGCCTCGACAGACTGGTGAGGAGCTATATCAAATGTAGGGATTATTCTCATTGTATAACCTTGAGTTCAGGTCAGTGTGAACCATGAAAAGCTCATCAAGTCAGTTTCCAAAATTAAAAAATATGTGAATCCACAAAAGCTCTTTGTAATGTACAAAAACAACAACTTTGATTGATATAGCGCCCTCTACGCCAGACGGCATCTCAAGAGCGCATCGAATGTAGTTTAAATCACTAAAACAACATCAGAAATGGGGTGGGAGAAGACTTAAGGTGGCAAGTGGGGTACAAAATAAAAACTACTTTTTTTCATGTCAAAGTGTACTTTGAGCTATATACTTTCAGAAATAAACTGTTTTGATTGGTGAAATAAACTTATTTCCAAAGAAATATAGGGTAAAGAATAAGAATTCAACAATAAAATATGCTGATTTCATATGTCACATTCCCTATATTTCTTTGGAAATAAGTTTATTTCACCAATCAAAACAGTTTATTTCTGAAAGTACATAGTTCAAAGTACACTTTGACATGAAAAAAATGTTTACATTTTTTTTTACCCCACTTGCCACCTTAATAACACATTTTATTGTTGCCTTAAATAAGGACGGGATGTATTTAGGAACACCACAATGTAGTTCCCGTAATTGTCGTCCGTCAGCATTGATCGTCATCTCTTGCTACATCAAGGTCAGGCCTCCACAACACTTTTAGGGCCATGGAGCTGTTTACATAACACTGAACCGCTTAAGTCAGAAAGAGGATAAAGCAGACACTGATCCCTGGGTTTAGCTCCAGGTTTATTATTGGGGTTGGACTCACATTGCAGATAATGATCAGATTCATTTAGCCTCCATAACAACAACTTGCATTTATACTGCGCCCTCCACGCAGGACAGTATCTCAGAGCGCTTAATCAGGTTGTGTTTTGCATCGGATGTTTGTGTTGGGATTGAACGGACAAGCGCAATGACCCTGACCTCTAACTTCAAAACCGTCAGTCGATATGTGACCTCAGGGCCAGTGCTCTGGTAGTGGAAGAGTTGGGGGTAGGGGGGGGAGGTGGTAGAGGGAGGGGGAGGTAGAAGAGGGGAGGAGGAGGAGGAGGGAGTGGGTGCAGAAGGGAGTGGGGTGGGCGAGAGAGGTGGGGTGAGAGGAGGTGGGGGGAAAGGAGGTGGGGCAGAGGAAGGGGGAGAGGAGGTGGGGAGAGGCAGGAGGGGGGAGGACATGAAGTTGAGAGGAGGGTGGTGGCCGGGGGAAGGAAAATTCCCTCTTCCAAAGACGAACATGGGAACAGGAAGACGTCATTCATAATAATAATAGCAATCGGAATTTTGTGCACAAAATATCAGGCTGCCACATCAGCAGTAACATTTTAACTGCTGCTGTTGGAATAAATGGCCAAAATCCAATTAGTCATTCACTAAGAAGCTATGACAAACAATATTGCTGAACCAAACTTGCCTTGCCCAGTCTGGGAGAGATGGTGCAATATTCTAGTTACTGTACTGGCTTTGCTGTGCAAACATGCTCTTTCTTTCCCCCCCATCTCCCACCCCACCATCCTTCCCTCCACCACCACCCCACCCCCGATCCTGACCCCTGGTCAGGTCCAAAACACTGACTGCCTAGCGCCTTGAGACATCCTCCCGACTTGAAAGGCGCTATACACATGTAATTTTGTTGTTTGCTCTGAGAATGACTCTGAGACGCCGCCCAGCATGGAGGGGGCTCAAGAAATGCAAGTTGTTGTTGCTGCTGTTGATTTCCTCCTTGCTGCACAACCTCTACAGTTACTTTCAAGACACTTACTATCATTTAGAACTCCATCCCACAGTTCCTTCATCTCGCTACCTCCCTTGCCTCCTTCAAGGCACAACTCAAAACCCTTCTCTTCGACCAAGCCTTCAGCCACTCTCTTCCTACCTTCCAACCTCTCTGATCCCAACCCCCTGCTTGACTGTCCAGTGCTGTGAAAGGCTCTATACAAGGGTAATTTTGTATCGTATTGCATCAGCTAATTTACACAATTTTAACACACCCTTCCCCATACTTGCTTTCTCCCTTTCACCATGTTTCACTATTTGGGGAAATTGCTCTTGTGTAAGTTCTTCCCCCTCCGCCACTTACATCGGGCTCAGCCTGAAAATCCCCTCATAGAGGATGAAGAATGAAACATAGAACAAATTACATCCATAGCTTGCAATGTGGTTTTCCTGCGCTTGCACACACCAGGTACTCATATTGGTTAAGTCTATATAGACACAGACACTCACCAGTTATACACACTGGCCAACTGTTAATATATAACAAACACACACACATTCAACAGGGAGTTCCACAAATGCCAATTCCTGCATATTACAGATGGAAGAATATTCTGAATCATCTTTGAGAGCAGGAAGGATCTATACACAGTAGTACATTTTCCGTGGAGATAGGGTGGTTAGCCAGTCAGTCAGTCACGCAGCTTGTACGTCATGGCTGTGCTAGGAGCCTATTTCATGGTATTCTTTTCTTAATGTCCAACTATCTGCTATCCTGAACTGCTGTATAATCAACATAAAAGCAAGGGAAAAAGGAAGATTTTCACACCTCAATGTGTCCTTCACAAGCCTCTGAATTATATACAGTGTTATAAAAGTCTCTTTGACTTGGGCCTGCTTTACTTTTACCAAACCACTGTTAATCCACTGCCACCTGTTGGCAACCACGAACATTGCTCGAAGAGCAAAACAAATCCAAGACTGTGACTGTATTGTGGAGATGAAAGTTCCTCTGGCGTGTGGTCGGAGTGGGTAACACTGACGTACGTACCGGAGTCTGGAAGCAGCAGAAGAGCTGTGTGAGGTAAGGGTGGTTCCTGGCCAGGCTGAGGATGCGTTTTTCGGTCATGGTGCACTCCACATCATCGTCTTGGAGAATCATGTCCTTCTTCAATATCTTCACTGCGTACACCTCCTCCGTGCCTTTTCGTTCAGCCAACATCACCTGCGGGGAACAGGGAAGTGACAGGTGGACAAATTCAACAACAACTTGGATTTATATAGCGCCCTCACTCCACGCCAGACGGCGTCTCAGAGAGCTTCCCAATAACGGAATCCCGGGGACGAGCCAGGGGGAGGGTGGGAAGAAGGTGACCGAAAGCGCGGTCCAAAAGAAAGGTCTTTAGCTGAGATCTGAAAGTAGAAAGAGAGAGGGAGGGGCAAGCATTGGGGCGAAATTCCAGTTTTGGGTAAAAAGCAAGGTGCCTCCTCCCTCTCCCGACCGAAACATAGGCCCAACTCGGGCTTGTGGTTTGGCTACTGAGTTTCTCCATGGCTTTGGGATTGAAAGCGATTGAAAGACAAACTGACCAGCCGGTCAGATGCTGAGCCAGGCTGGGAAGTACAACCTCACCCTTATCGACAATTAACCAAATGGTCATTAAGAAGAAGGGCAGAGAGTGTAGGTGGACACATGGGTAGGCACACAGTGTGTCGTTTAGAGTGGTGGTGGAGTATCGAGAGTTTGGATTGACAAATCAAGAAGCTACTGATTTGGATCTGGCTCTCTAAGAGTCCTGGGATTCCCTCAGCCGGGCCATTACTTGTGGATTAGAATAATAATAAATATAATATTAATAATAATCCTTGCATTTGATATCGCGCTTTTCACATCTTATCGATGTCTCAAAGCGCTTCACAGAATATACTGTAAAGTGAATTGACTGTATATATTTGTGGGCGAAACGAGGCAGCCAATTGCACACAGCAGTGTCCCCCACAAACAGTCGTTGATTGAAAATCACCAATTTAAAAAAAAAATTGGGGGGATTATTATTGTGTGGGGGGAGTAAGGAAACTTGCCCAAGGTTTCGCCCTGAGGCTGCCTGGATTCGAACACAGGTCTCACTCTCGTAAGGCGAGTGCTCTAACCACTGAGCCACATATGTGGACTAAACCGGGGCAGGAGAGTTCTTTGCCAGAGTCTATCAGGGAGGGAGACTTACCTTTCCAAAGCTGCCTTTTCCCAGCACGCTGATGAAGGTGAAATCATTGATGCCTAGTTTGCACTGTGCTTGTTGCTGCTCCTCACGGCTGCCTCGTCGATCAATGGGTGGCGGGCACTCCTCCTGAAGCTTCTCGCTCTGCCTCTTTTCGGAGGATAAAACAGAGTGCAAAGTGTTACCGTGGTTCGTCAGGAAATTAAGACACTATTGTTTGAAAGAGCAGTGATGAACACCACTCCATTCGGCTCATTTAGAAACCTGATGCTTGATGTAATAGGACATTAACCGTAGGGTGGGAGTGTGGGTGGGGGGTGTTGTGGGGGGGAGGTAGTAACAAAAACACAACATGTCACACATATAACATCTGCTGCAAACTGGTTAGAGATTCACATTGATAAGAACATTGATAAGAACCTCCTTGGTGTACTTAAGGAAATGCTGCCACTCAATATATACAGGATCCACTCCATCCCCAATGTTGTAGATTAAGTAGGTCAACTGGGTATAAACAGATTGTATCAACTAGGTATAAACAGATGTTTCCCTAAGGGGCTTTCACAATGTCATTAGGGAGAAATGACTCGCGAAACAGTGATGAGAGGGCAAATTAAGCTATTTAGCAAAACAAAAGGTGGCTGGTTAGGAAAAATATTTTCATGTGACAGTACACAGTTAAGGTTATGGAATACTATGGCTGAGGCAGTATCCACGTTACCCTGTAAAGATAAATAACTCAAAAGGAATAAAGTACTGGGGTAGTGAGGGGGAAATGGAAACGGGAAGATAAATGGGACTGAAATGATTGCTATTAAAAAGAGCCAGCGCAGACACAATGGGCAGAATGGCCTCCATCTGTGCTGTAGATTTCTATGATTTCACATGGGTGGTTGAGATATCAAACGACGCTGTCCTAGGCTAGGGGGCGCTATATGAACGCAAGTTGTTGTTGTTGTTGTTGTCTCAAAGCACTCGCAGGATGCACTGTAAAAGCTGGGTCACTGTATTTTGAGAACAAAATAAATAATTTAAGGTTATTAGGGTAGAAACAAAAGCTGGTGGCTCTGCCTTTGTGGTGGTGATGGGCGGTGGGTCTGTCTTTACCTTGGCTTTTCTTTTCAAGGTGGAAATGCCGCCCGCACTGAGCCCCATCTCCGCCAGCCTCGCAGCCAGTTCCACAGCGTTCACCCCGCAGTTTGGGGCCACATTATTCTCGCACCGGATGTGAATGTTCATTTTACAAACTGCCGACGACACAATGCAACACAATGAGAAGATCGATTGCTATTCTGGGTGGGGTGGTCGTGGTGGGGAATAATCCCTTAAGCAATATTAATAATAATAATTTGTCCACTCAATCCATGGCTGATTATTGGGACACTACCCTTTTTTGCCCACAAAATATGCAGTCAATTCACTTTACAGTAGATTGTGTGAAGCGCTTTGAGACGTCTCGAAGGTGTGATAAGGCGCTCTATCAAATGTGAACGTTTTTAATAATGCTGGCATTTGATATAGTGAGAGGACATGGGCTTGATTCCCAAGTGGGGAGAAACTTTAGGCAAGTTTCCCTTACTCCACAGATCTCTGCTTATCCAGCAACAGGTAGGAACCCAGTTATTATTTTATCGCTGGATCGCTTTCTGCGGATAGTAATCCCACAAAAAAAACGAAATTCTTCATATCATTTTTAAAATCGGTCAACTCTTTGTGGGACAACGCTGTGTACAATTGTCTGCCGTGTTTCACCCCTAAAATTCACAGTCAATTCAATGTACGGCACAGAATATCCTGCGAAGCGCTTTGAGACGTCTCGACAATACAGCGATAAGGCGCCACCTTCAAATGCAAGGATTTGTTATTATGATTTATGCCGCGAGGTTCAAGGATAGTGGGGCAGATTACCTTTACACTGTTTTCCTTGTTTTATCAGTCCGTACAGCAGAGACCCGCAGTGGTCACAGAAAGTGAGCATTTTGTAGTTCCGGATACTGAACTGGTGATGAACGTTGATGCTAAATCGTTGCTCGCATGCCTGCAAGGGACAATCTCCAGGTAAAGCAGACAAATCAACCTCAGGCCGGCATTTATATGCTGGGCTGAGCTGATTTATGTTTCAACGTTTCCTCGCCGAAATGAAGGATGTCAAAACTCCCTTCCTCCGCGTTGCCAAGAAGCATCGTGAAAGCCGCATCTAACTAGATCTCACTAAGGCTACGGCTCTCGCAGTGTGTATTTCAATTTTATATAGTCACACACAGCTATCAGTCACCGCTGTACATATAATGTCATCCGTCATACTCCATACTTTCCCTCCCACCATCACCGCTTTTCCACACATACTATTACCTTCCCTCCCTCACACGCACATCGTCATACATCACTATCACCATACATATGCATGCACGTACATATCGCCCTCGTACACACACATGACATATACTGCACCTACATATGGTTGATGACCTACGCATCCACATACATCTCACACACACACACAACTCACGTTATACACTTACACTGTCGCTAGTCACATACGCATGCCAACCCCACACTCACACATATTTAAAACAAACAGCAATTATGATTATTATTGTGATGATTATTATTATTATCTTGATAACTTCACCGCAAAAGACCACGTTTAAAACACAACATGCATCGTGTACATGCACGCCACTGGAGCCCTGGTCGTTTCCGGAAGCAACAAAGGCATTCAGGACCACACTCCTACCTCCTCTTTCTTCTCCTTCTTAATCCGAGGACAGGCTGTGACAATTAACTGGTGACAGCGTTTGTGCACCACACACGTACACACTGCGGAACGAGAGAGAACAGGTCAGATAATCAAGACGTGTTGAATTATCATTCTAACTAAGATAATAATAATCCCTCCCCCAAAAAACACAATAATAAAATTGTTCATTTCAATCCACAACTGTTTGTGGGACACTGCTGTGCGCAATTGACTGCCACTTTTCACCCACAGGTATACAGTCAGTTCACTTTAGAAGAAAATTCTGCGAAGTGCTTTGAAACACCGTCCAGAAGTTGTGAAAAGCACTATATCAATGTAAGGATTATTATTATATATTAATATTATATTGCCTCTCTGCATTCTTCTAAAAATGCATTGCATCTCATTTCTCCACATTAAACTTCATCTGCCATATGTCTGCCCATTTTACCATTCTGTCTATGTCCTCTTGCATCTGTTACTATCCTCTTCACTATATATTACTTTTCCTAACTTAGTATCATCTGCAAACTTGGAAATTGTACTCCCTATACCCAAGTCCAGATGATATATATATATTAATTAAAAAGAGCAGTGATCCCAATACCGAGCCCTGAGGGATAGTATTGTACACTTCCCTCCAGTCAGAAAAACACCCGTTCACCACAATTCTCTGCTTCTGTCTCTTAGCCAGGATTAGCCAAGATTTGCCATTAACAAATCCGTGTTGGCTGTCCTTTATAAACCCTTTATTAATATTTTTCTAAGTGAAGATTTATTTTGTCCTGGATTACAGTCTCTTGAAGTCTCCCCACTACTGATGTTAGACTGACTGGCCTGTAGTTCCCAGGTTTGTCCTTCTGCCCCTTTTTGTACAGGGGAATAACATTAGCAACCCTCCAGTCCTCTGGTACCACCCCTGTGTCCAAGGAAGATTGAAAGATTGTGGCCAGAGTTTCTGCTATTTGCACCCGTACTTCCCTTAGAAACCTAGCATACATCCCGTTCGGACTGGGTAACTTATCTACCTTGAGCATCGTCAACCTTTTTAGTACTTCCTCTCTATACTTATCCTATCCAATTCCCCTACCCTCTCCTCTGATACTGTCAGAGGACTGCTTCCTCTTCTTTTGTGAAGACAGATGCAAAGTCACTCAATCAGTACATCAGCCATGCCCTCTGCCTCCACAATAAGATTTCCTCCCCACCCTTAATTGGCCCCACCCTACCTTCGATTAACCTTTCATTCTTGATATTCTTGTAAATTACTTTAAGGTTCCCTTTAATGTTACCCGCTAATCATTCCTCGTATAATCGCTTCGCCCTTCTTATATCCTTCTTTCAGTTCTCCACTGTACTTCCTAAATTCTATTTGGTTGTCTTCTGAATTTGAGGTTTGACATTTGTCATAAGCCTCCTTTTTTCTGTTTCTTTTTAGTCCCAGTTTCCTTAGCCATATTTGGTTCAACGGAAAGATTACCTTGACACTGATATCCTTGCTTTCCAAAGACTCCCCTGTAAAAGAAGAGACGTGAGATGATAACAGTATTATTTTTCTTGTCACGATCACAAGACGGATTCCTTTTTTGACACCGCACAGGAAACTCGCCTCTTAAGATCTTAATTGTTCACAATACTTCTTCCTATGAGCGTAAACTGTCAAACTATTGTGAAAACTACTGTATTTCTCTCGGATGTAAAACATGTAGGAGCGATTATCTCACTCAGTAAACCACATAGGAAGGGGAGCTATACAGAGCGTCAGCTTGGCTCGGGGTCAGAAGACTGTGGTTTCAGACCCTGTCTTGAGACGCTGAACTCATAGTCTAAGCTAAGACACTCTAAATGTCACGGTGTGTGTTTGTGCGTGGATCGGTTTGGAGGGGATTAGACTAAGTTCTCAAAGGTGCCATCATTTATGAGACGTTTGATTAAACAAACTCTGTTGAGGGGGGATGGATGCTACATACAAAAAGAAAAGAGAGTTTCTCCTTCCTGGTGTCCCAGCCAACAATTGCCCAGATAAACATTTGACATTGACTTCGCGGCTGTTTGTGGACTTTTTGCTATGTGCAAATTGGCTGCCTTATTCACCTAGAAAAAAAAAGTCAGTATGCTTTACAATGAAGTGCAATATGATAGGCAAGGCTCATTGTTATTATATTACCATATGAAGTCCTTGCAGTGGGAGCAGTATGTGGGCTGTTTCAGGTAGGTGGCCATGAACTTATGGCTGTTGACCTCGTGAACCTTCCTCCTCATTGCCCCCTGGCGTTTTCTGGAAAAAATCCGCTCTTTAAACGCCCTCCCATTCGAACCGTTCACCAATTGCATATCGGGATCTAAGAGATGGAATTGACATAAACACAATTAGGTAAGTGCTGCAAGGGCCTTCAGTTTCTCCGCTCCCACCCTATGGAATGCCATCCCTCAATCCCTCCGTTTCGCCTCTTCCCTTTCCTCTTTCGAGGCCGGTTTGAAGACTTTCCTCTTCGATCGTGCCTTTTGTTCCACCCCGAACTCTTTTACCTCCCCTTCGTGTTTCACCCCTTCCCAAACACTCCCCTCCCAGCTCGGGTCACACGCCTCCTGTGCAGCGCCTTGGGACGTCCTCCCGACGTGAAAGGCGCTCTATAAATGTAATTTGTTGTTGTTGTTGTTGACATCTGAAAACATGCAACTGATTTTCCACTGGCTTTTTATTAGATAATGGCAGATTATAATTTTTCTAAATCCCAAATCCCCTGGTTTTTCCTCATGTGGAGGGAGCAGGGTTATAAAGCACAAGGCAGAAATAGTCAGGGGTTGAATGTTCCCTTCAATAGAGTTTAAAAAGGTCCTTTATTTACCCACAATATGTAAACTAATTCACTTTACAGTATATTCCGTGAAGCGCTTTGAGACATCTCGAAGATGGGATAAGGAGCTATATCAAACGCAAGGATTATCACTATCATTTATCCCACCCACCAACTTAAGACCATATTAAGGAATGAGTCACTACAGAGACTTTAAAGCGTTTCAAGAAAAAGCATTCGTCAAACTCGTGCTTTGAGTTAAATCGCAGGAACAGGTCATGGGGTCAATTGAACTGTGACAGAATGAGTTGCGCTTTGTCGATCTGTGAAAAAGATCAACAGTTCCTCTTTAAGTTTTTCCCTGAAACAAGCTTCTATTGAAGCGATAAGAGAATAAATAGCTGAGACGACAGAACAAATGAGTAGAGAAGAAATTCATACGAGCTGCCGACAAGCCATTGTGTGCGTCTGGACGACACTTAGTGTTAAAATGCAGTGGTGGTTCACACAGTCCAGGTACTGATCCAGTCAATGTGCTTATCCTGCCACCATGTGGCACCAGATCATTGTGTCTGAAGAACATCAAGGGAGAATTTGGGCCATTTAGACAGCAAAGCGCTGGTGTTGCTATGGGATTTAAAAGCAGTCACTTCTCCCAGTCTGGTCATCTCACTGAGCCGAGTGAAAGGCAGTGAAAGGCAGCAAACAAGAACGTATCTGTTCTCCCTGCCGGTAATTTATCGACTGTCTACATTGCGATTGAGGTTCAGGTTCTCAAACTCAGCAACTCAGAGAAACTATTGCTAGAATGTGGGATGAATCCAGTCTTGCAGCTCCATTCGCTCATTGAAGGAGTCACTGTGTGCCTGTTTGTGTGTTTACCCGATTATCCCAGTCCTCGCCCAGACTGCATTGGCTTCCCGTCTCGCAGAGGATCGATTTCAAGATCCTCACTCTTGTTTTCAAATCCTTCCCCTCCTCTGCAACCCTACCTCTCTGATCTACTCTCTCCTCACAACACACCTGCTGTCTTCAGTCTACCGGGTCTGACCTCCTTGTTCCCCCGAATACTCCGCTCCCCGATCGGCGGCCGTGTCTTCAGCCACCACGCCCCAAGGCACTGGAACACCCTTCCTCACTCCCTTCGCCTCGGACCCTCCCTTCCTATTTTCAGACCTTTCTTTTTGACCGCGCTTTCGGTCACCTCTTCCCCCTCCCCCTTGGCTCGGCCCCCGGGATCCATTATTGGGAAGCGCTCTGAGACGCCGTCCGGCGTGGAGGGCACGATATAAATCAAAGTTGTTGTTGTGGTGGTGTGTATGTGTCTCTCTCGATAATCTACACAGATCTTAGGCAATGCTCCGCCCCACTCTGAACGACACAATCTCGGTGTGCACCGCTAGTGGAAGCTAAACTGTTCTCTGGGTTGTGACGTGTTTATTTGTGAACCGTGCACTGTACCGATTGCAAAGGGAAGAAATGAGGCTGGATCGTTCCCCCCACAGGTCTGTGTTATCATCAACACCTTCTGTGAAGTGTTAAAACGCTGCCTCCAGTTCAGTCTGAGAAACTTAACGCCCCAAATAAAATGAATAAAAACGTCCGTTTGCTTTTCATTTTAAATCCACATTGATTGACATTTTCTGGCTGAAAACTTGTGCTATTTAGCAAATGTGATCCGTGTCGTATGATATTGGGGTTGGGGAGGAAAGAGTGGGTTGATGCAAAAAAAGAATGAGAGAGAGAGAGAGAGACATACACATACAAATTGGGCCTAAAAGACACTTGTAGGTCACTCCTAGTTTTACACTTTAGTGAGTGAGGTTGTGGTTTTTAACTCAATGGCTGCTTCATGCAATTATGTTACGTGAGTATCGCATGATGGTTTGAGCTGCAGTGCCTGTAATTAACGAGAGTAATTAATGAGAGATTAAAAACTTTTATGCTTAACTTGAGTCCCTGACCGTTTCACGCAAAGTGAGCTTTCGGTAAAATTGAAAGTCAAATTCAATCCTTGCGTAGAATTCGCCGCAAAAAAATATATAAATCCTCAAAAACATGGACTTAGAATCCAACAGAACGAGAGTCTACGAAATTCGTAATGAATAGCAACCTCGATCCACGTTATTCAGTAACTTTAAAGGATTGCAATATTGCCACAGGCGGCACACACCTATACTTTCTGAGGGACTTTTTGACTAAATGATTTGTTGGGCTGTAAAGAATTTTTTCGCAAGAATTTATTCGCAAGAATTTTCTTTTCTCCCCAGTGTAAGATTTCAGAAATAACATTCGCAGAAGAGGGGATGATAATAATATGAATAATAACTCGTGCGTTTCGATACAGCGCCTGATCACCTCTTCTAGACGTCTCAAATATGTCACAGGACATATTGCGAATTGAATTTTCAGAAAACAAACAGCACGTTTGCTGTGAACCCAGTGACCACACTGCAATTGAATCCATGTCATCTGCAAAGGCAATGAGACTGATTTTTTTGCGGGTGAAACGCGGCAGCCGATCGCACACAGCAGCGTCCCAGAAACAGTCGTGGGTCAAAATGAGCAATTTATTATTGTTTGGTTTCTTCGCTCTAGAAATTGAAAGCATCATTGCCCAGGGTTAAAACCTGAAACAGTTTTTTTTCCACAAATGTGTATCCCACTTGTCTCAACTTACAAGCCCAATCAATACCTTTTGTTTTCTTTGTTTAAACCACACACACACACACACACACACACAATACTGCTTGTGCTACACAATACACACAATAGCACTGTACACAATGATCCTCAGTACATTGCCTTTGCAGGTGACACAGATTCGATTGCAGTATGTGGTCACTGGGTGCATTGCAAACATTAACTAAAAAAAACAGTCGGTTCTCTTACAGGAAACGAGAGAACTCGAGCGTCTGTGCATGTTCTTCGAGGAGAACTTCCAAGTGTAAAGCGAACCACGCAAATTCTTGCCACTCGCTTCACACCCAGCCCGACACAAGCACAAGAAAGTACTTAGAAACACCTACAAACAGAAAGCAACCTGCATACAAACACAACAGTAGAGAAGTTTGCACACAGCAAACCGGGTGACAAACAAAGAAAACCTCTTCATAAACAAGTGAATTGGATAACAGTGACCAAGTGACCATTTTTGACCCACTAATATAGTCAATTCACTTCAAGGTATATTTACAGTAGATTCTGTGAAGCGCTTTTCATGTCTAGAAGACGTAAAAAGCACTATATAAAATGTAAGGATTATTATTATTATCATTATTTAGCTCCTTAGATTTCTCTACATCAAAAGACTGTAGATGCTCAGTCCTTGAACATATTCAAGACTGAAATTGATATAATTCTTATGGTTAAAGGGATTAAGGGATATGGGGATAAGGCAGGCACAGGTGGAGTTAGATTAGAAGATCAGCCACGATCTTATTGAATGGGGCAGCAGGCTCAAGGGGCTGAATAGCCTACTCCTGCTCCTAATTATTATGTTCTTATGTTGTTAAACAACCAGCACAGAATTAGCTTCAGTGCATCATGTCTTTGCTCGCTCCCTGAATCCATTCATTCCCATTTCCCTGCCTTTTCCTGCTCACGTCCGCTCCTCACGCAATTGGTCGCGTCCCAGAGCGCTTTAAAACAAACGCAGGCTGCTTAATGTGGTTGCAAACGAGATATCTATTATTTTATGTAGTTTAATAAGTGGAACTTGTTTACCAAGTCCCAGACCAGGAGCTTACCTTCACAAGAAATGTCCTTCATTTCGACCTGGATGTAAATCTTACCCTCGGGCTCCAAATCAACCTAGGACAGAAATGGATGGGATCATGGTGATGGACGTAATGCAACGTATCCTAGTGTACATCACTCGTGACCTCGCACACAAACACAACAACAACAAAATTATATTTATAGAGCGCCTTTCACGTCGGGAGGACGTCCGAAGGCGCTGAGCAGTCAGGTCAGGACCCAAGCAAAGGAGAGCGGCAGGGCAGGGGGAAGGGGTGGGAGAGAGTTAGGAGGGGAGGGAGAGAGTTGGGAGGGCAGCAGACGGCACAGTCAAAGAGGAGGGTCTTGAGACCGGCCTTGAAGGAGGCGAGGGAGAGAGCGAGGTGAAGGGACTGTGGGATGGAGTTCCAGAGTGTGTGGGCAGAGAGGCTGAAAGCCCGTCCGCCGATGGTAGAGCGGGTTGGGCGGAGGACATGGAGCAGGCCAGAGCCCGCTGAACAGAGGGGGACAGCGGGTCAGAGAGGGAGGTGGGGGCAAGGCCATGAATGGCCTTGAAAGTGAGGACAACACGCACGCACAAACAATTTTGCACTGAATGCTCTGGATAAAGTAAAACAGTTAAATTGCAGCAACTCCATGTAAAATACAACAACATCAACAACTTCGATTTATATAGGGCCCTCCACGCCCGACAGTGTCTCAGAGCGCTTCAAATAAGCGCCAATGTGGGCAATTCAAAACAACCAAAGACTTTATGCCCATTTATCACCTTCCTTGCTCCTCCGGAGATGCTGGGGTTCACATCTATAGATGCTGGTTGTCTTTAACATCGCCCCTTTGCCTTTACTGCAAGCAAAATTGGACGCTTCTAAGATCGGTTCGGATTAGGATATCCTGTGAAACACTTTCTTGATATGAAACCATTTTCGCCCACAAAATGCACAATCAATTCACTTTACAGTACAGTATATTCTATGAAGCACTTTCAACGATGTGATAAGGCGCTACATCAAATGCAAGGAATATTTATTATCTTTCTAGAACATCCACCCTATCATAAAATCAAGATTTATCTTAAGAATAAGTCATACGTCCCGGCCTCAACCGCCATTGCTGCAACCAGTCCCTATATATTTGTTTTATCAACTGTGCAGTCACATTTTGCAGAAGCAATCGTGAAGAAGGATCTGACTGCAGTTTTCACATGACTCCTCTGTAGAGCAAATGCACAGGATAATACTTGACTGTGTGTATACAGACAACATTTCACAGTATTTCCCGTGAAACATTTTAAGGCGTCCTCCTGATATGAAACAGCACTATACGAAATACAAAGATGATTTAACATTGAATTGATTATCGTTGCTGTTATTGTCATTTGACTTTCACAGACGCAAACATCGATTTGCAAGTACGTTGTTTGCGTTTCTTTTCTATTAGATTCTGAGGCTGAATGACTAGTTAAATATAATTTTATTAGTCAGCTGTGGTCAATTCAATCCTTAAATGACTGTAACCTGCAGACATTAGTGTGGTTGTATTCTGTCTGTTTCTGCATATCTCTTTGCTCTAATTAGCCTTCAGAATGCAATCCCCCGCCCCAGAATTGACTTTTGATAAGTTAATTGGGAAGTTAATGGGATTTTTTCCCCCACAAAAACAAGGAATGTGTCCTGCCATCACTTAGGGTCGGACAGTGGGCATTCAATGCCAATTTATAATAATCCTTGCATTTTGCATTTTGATAAAGCACTTTTCACATTTTATCGACATCTCAAAGCGCTTCACAGAACATACTGTAAAGTGAATTCTGTATATTTGTGGGCGAAACGAGGCAGCCAATTGCGCCCAGCAACGTCCCAACAAACGGTTGTGGATTGAATTGACCAATTTTATTATTGTGGTTTATTTAGGGATTTTTATTATTAGGCGTGTGGAGTAAAGAAACTTGCCCAAGGTTTCACCCTGATCTGCCTGGATTCGAACATATCCTGGGATGACAGGTCTCTCGCTTGTGAGGCGAGTGCTCTCACCACTGAGCTACCGGAGCTCCAATTTATGCCAATTCCATGCAGTTATTGACGCAGATCTAGCAAGTGATCTAACACGTGTGGGAGAGCGAAGGAGAATGGAACATATTCCTGGAACTGATTGTGAAGTGCGTCGGGGGCGGGGGTGGTGGGGTGAGGGAGGAGGAGGGTGTCACGGTAGGTGAGAACAACAGGTCGGAAATCCACGTTTCAGGGTTCAGTAGGCTCGTTTTCAGAGGTGGTTCATCGAGTGATCAAAATAAACTGCAGCAAAAAGGACACAATCTCTCTCTCTCTCTCTCTTATCACATGCTGTCTGTTCACTTTAGGAAATACTGTACTTCAGGAAATTAGTCAGCCCGTGTTAAATTTGCCAGATGACATGCATCAATGTATGAGATGCTCAGTGTTGCTGCATGTGATATTTCGCTGCTATAGGGATGGCTTGTTGTTTGTTCAGATTCTGAGAGAATCAAATCAACTCCTACAATCTAGCATGGCAATCTCTCACTGTGTGCACAGTCCTTTGTTGTTTGTGGGGTTTTATTTTATCTGCCGAATGATTGTTTTTTATTTTTTTTAAAAAGGAATCGCAGTACAGTACATGCAGATTTCGCTTGCCTCGACATAACCAGCTCAGACACACCCTCACATCCCTACACTCGACAATAAAGCACACTGAAGCACTTCCAACACGCCCTCCCAATATGAAAGGCACTCTATCAAATGTAAGGATTATTAGCATTGTTATCCTTCCCTTTGGATTTCGCACTGACAAAGGCCAAAGAGAAAGGGAGAAAATCCGCCACTATTTTAAAACTGATGATGGTGATTTTTAGAATCAGACAATGTGGCATCTTAGCCTCTTATCTCCATTTAACGGCTTCCCCGCCAAATGGTCTATAATAATAATAATAATCCTTTCTACAGCGAGCAAGGCGAGTGCTCCAACCACTGAGCTATGGGATTCTTTGTCTACTTGTGTGAGTGTCAATGCATGTGTGTGTATGTGTGCGTCTGGGTGTGTGTGTGTGTCTGTGTGTGGTCAGGACAGAATTGTCAGAACTCAGTCACAGTGTTCCCCTCCAGCTAAGTAAAAACAAGTGCCATTCAAGGCTAATGCATTCTCAAGAGTGAGATTTGCTCTCTGTAAAAAAAAGGGAATGAGATGTCAAATTACAGTGAGCCTGGAGAGTGAAAGCAAATTAACTGAAACTCTTTTTGTGTGTGTATATACTGTATATATATATATATATATATATACATATATATATATATATATATATATATATATACATATATATATATTCACATACTGTAGATATATAAACTGGAAAGAAAGCGCTTCAGCAGGCAGTATTTGAAGCAGATTCTCACATAGGTAACAGGCTCCACTCCAAGAGTCAAGAAACACTGCAGAGGCAAGGCTGGAAATACCATCAGATTTCCGGATTCAACAGAGCACAGAGAGAGAGAGAGAGAGGGAGATGGGCTTTATTCCAGCACAGGAGGGAACTGCAAAAAAATCTGCCCACATCAACAGGGTAACTTCCTGAGCTGAGTGGCTTTAGCTCCGTCCCATCTTCGTCTCACACCCAAGACATGTTTGGAGGCCGGAAACCAAACACAATCTGTCGGGCCTTTGGGTAGCAAACCTCTCCTGTGGCCTGGTGTTCTGAGCAGACGAAACCCCATTTCTTGTGCATTGTGAAAATGCTGTCGAGGTGTGGAGGCAAAAGTGAAAGTAAAATTGGCTGGATAGCTCAACCTGCCATTGGCACGGTGAAATTTACCCTTGCGTTTTATTTGGGGTGGATCATTCAATTGACAGTATGTTCTGCAAAGCGCTTTGAGGCGTAGCAGCCGTGTGGTAAGGCGCTACATTAAACGCAGGGACTCACAATAACTACCTTTCCTATAAGAACATTTATCAATGTGCTTCACAGAGATGGCATGAGTGGTAAGAAGGCAGGTGACCATAAGTGCAGATGAAGAGAAAAGCGTTTTGAATAACAACAACAACAACAGCAAAATTACATTTGCATAGCGCCTTTCTCGTCAGGAAGACTTCCCAAAGCGCTGGACAGTCAGTGTTTCGGACCAGAGCTGGGGTCGGGGAGGGTGGAGGGAAGTGGGCGAAGGGGGCTGATGGAAGGGAGGTTGCGAGGCATTGAGAATTCAGGGTTTGAGCATGAAACCTATGTAAAATAGTATTTCCAGATAATATTCTACCACGGAGTAATCTTTAAACAGTGAATAGAAGAGAACATATCCTGGGATGACAGTCACTGAGAGGTTATACCATCGATACATTAGGAACAACCTCTAAATGTCACTTAAACATCCATTTAAAATGTGACTGTAAACACCTACAGAAGAGAGCAGGGATGGATAGGGTCACGCCAAATAATTCTGTGAGCACATCTGATGCCTGAAATTCCACCTAGTTTTATCCCCAAGGATCATTTTGACTTAAAATG
Source organism: Hydrolagus colliei (assembly GCA_035084275.1). Classification (NCBI taxonomy): domain Eukaryota; kingdom Metazoa; phylum Chordata; class Chondrichthyes; order Chimaeriformes; family Chimaeridae; genus Hydrolagus; species Hydrolagus colliei. The sequence continues at coordinate 2,487,721 of CM068750.1, forward strand.
TAAGATTGCGGAGATCTTGCAATTCGGTCCGAAGTGCCTCGCATTTCCATAGCCTAGGCTGACCCGCTATCTATCCTCTCTGCCAGTTCAGTCGGGCGTTCGAGATCTTATGGCAGTGTTTGTTTGAAAAGAGAAAGAAGCAACTCACTGGAGTGTCAACACGCTTGTGGACTTGAACCCACAAACTTCTGACTCATAGTGCTACCAACAGACTCAGACTGACGCTCTGTTGTTGAAGCAAACCAAAGACTGAATGTCACTTTTATCATCCCTTTCCCCCTCAGTGAACACAATAACACCGCCACTCAATTGTATGCAGTGTCTGTCGTTCAACGAAAAGCCGACGAGTTATTTTCATGAAATATTTATCAGCGGAAAATGTTGAGGATGAAGAGGAACCTGCACAATGGACAGACTGAATTATTCAAAGCTGAACAGATCTCCCGGAGAATATATCTTCATCGCATCAGAAGATTGCAAGATTAGCTCGCAACAAGAAGGCCCTTTGATCCATATGACGATCACATTTTCCAGTCTATGGAATTAAATGAGTCCAATACCCTGGCCTCAACCACCCATCCTAGGTGACCTATCCTGGTTGTCATTTACCTTCTGAGTAAAAGAAAAACTTCCCGAATTTCCCTTCGCACTCTAAACGTCCTCCCGACGTGAAAGGTGCTCTATAAATGTAATTTTGTTTTTGTTTGTCGTTGTTGTAAGTTAAGTACTAGGCTTCCGGCACCTTGGGCTCTCTTCCTGTCATGAAAGGCAATTTATTGTTGTTCTTTTTTCTTGTTGTTTGTCCTCTTTGTGTCAGAGACACCAACAATGCGCGACACGAACGCCCAATTATAATCCTATCGGTCGCACACAGGAAGCACTGAAGCATAAATGTATCTGACAGTGCTTTGGAGGCATAATTTTAAGGAAATGGTCCAGAGAAATCTGGAACTAGAAATGAACAGCTGGTTGTTCTGCTATTTTCCTTCCTCCTCTTTGAGCACTTGGCATACACAAGAATCGCCTTCCTTGCAATCTCCTATTAACCAGCACAGACACGAAGAGCTTCTTGTGAAGCTACATGGCTTTAGCTGGTTGAACTGTAGGCTTGACCCCAAGGCACAGATTGGGTGTCCCCTCGTCTTGCCAAAATGTGCTCAATAATCTCTGGAATAATAATAATCATCATAATAATAATCCTTGCATTTGATATAGCGCTTTTCACGTCTTCTAGACGTCTCAAAGTGTTTCACACAATATTCTGTAAAGTGAATTGATTGTACAGTATATATATATATATGGGTGAAACGCGGCAGCCAATTGCGCACAGCAGTGTCCCACAAACAGTCGTGGATTGAAATGATCAATTTTTTTTTTTTTTTAAAGGATTATTACCCGTGTGGCATAAGGAAACATGCCCAAGGTTACGCCTGCTTGGAATTGAACCCAGGTCTCTCACTTGCAAGGTGAGTGCTCTAACCACTGAGCTACAGGACTCCACATAGAATATGGTTAGCAACAACAACAATTCGTATTTATATAGCATCTTAAGCAGAGTGCATCCCTCCAGGTACTGAGTGCACACTCCATTCCAAAGGAAATGTCTATATACATATATATATACATACATACATATATATACACATATATATACATACATACATATATATACACACACACTTTCTTGCACCACAATCTACTTGAGCATCTTTTCAATATGCATCCAGAACAACCTACCAAAAAAGTAAGAAGATGGAATTTTACCAAACGCAAGTAGTGCTTGCAAAAGAGTAATCTCATTCAAAGTCTTAGATCAAAATCTTTGTCAAGACAACCAGAGGAGGAAAATTCACAGGAACAGTGAGGAAAGATGGGATGAGGGGGGGAATTATGTCAACGCAATAAAAAGCTTTTTTTTCCCCAACAATAATTCTCCAATTTCAACGCCTGCTTTGCATAGCGTCTCGAACTGTAGCCTGAGGAAGTGTAAGGGATCCATTTCCTCAGAGGTATCAGAACAAGGAAGGAAAACAGTTCTGTTGGAATCAGTGAGTTGGCAAGTTCTTTCAACTGAAAGGGCAGCTATGTGACCTCCCATATGGCAGAATGTCAAGGCTATGTCCAAATCTATGAAATGTCACAGCGGTCTTTCCACCAATTGATGAAGCAAGTGAGCAAGTTTACCCAAAGTGGAAAGAGGTGATGTTTCCAACGGAGGATTCTGAAGGCGAGATAGGAAGTAGCAAGGTCGAGTGGTTTGGGAAAAGAGACTTAGAGCATAGAGTTGCTGCCTGCAAGCTAAATTCAAAGTAGCATATGACTTCTCAATCTCAACCATCTCAACTAAGGTCTATAGGCTATTATCCCTTTTGTATCTGAATAATTATCTACCATTCAACCACTTCAATATGAAGTTACCAATCCATCCCTGGGGGAGGGGGAATGAGACCAAGAAACTTTCAGATCCCTTGTTGAAATAAGACACTAATGGCTCTTTGTATGACTCGCTCTGCGCAAACTGGCTTCTGTTTTTTCCTGCAAATACGCAGTCACTGGACTGAAGTGACTGAAAGTACCTATGAAGCGCTCAGAGATGTTTCAACCTTTCTAGGTGCTGTGCAAAATGCAAGAATTATTATTATCATACAATGATCATAGCTGGTGGTAATGGAAAAAAAAATCGAATGATACATTCATTGCAGCAATCAGCTCATAAAACACTCAATGAGCTCATCAGCTTCATTGGTTCATAAAACATTCTGCTTCGAGTGTTCATCACAGCAGTTTGGCATATGCAAAAATTATTCCGATGCCTGCTCTTGTTTGAAGTGTCTGTCTGAATTTTAAATGAAGGCAGATTGCAACTTTACATAAAGCACCTCCTGGCATGGATCATGTTAACTGAGGTCACCTGACAACGCCAGAATCCGACAGTCGGGGGTTCAAACCTCACAAGGACACGGACAAAGAGGTCTTGAGACGGACCTTGAAGGAGAACGAAGGCCAGTAAGGACAATGGCCAGTGGCAACAGAGAACAAATCATTCTGGCATTTGATATAGTGTGTTGAACGGTGGAGGTCAATCCATTTCCTCACGAACTGACACACCTGAACAGTCGCACTGGTTTTATTATTATTATTATTATTATTATTATTAAGTCCGTGTTCAATCAATAGATCGATTCGCAGCACGGTTTCCTTACTCCACAAGCCTGATAAGTCCCTCAACAAAAAAATTGGCTGCTGCATTTCGCCCTCAAATATAAAGTCAATTCACTTTATAGCATATTCTGCAAAGCGCTTTGAGACACAGTCTAGAAGACGTGAAAAGCTCCCTATCAAATGCAAGGATTATTATTATAGACCAATTCCATTTTTTTCTGAAAGAAATATTTAAACACGAAGATTTATTTAACCAAAAAATTGGCCAACACTGGCGTAGATTAGATAATCAAAACAGCTCCCCCAAAAAAAGGTAATTGGTCTAATGCAGTGGATGTGGGGGGGAAACATGATTTTTTAATTAAAGCAGCAAGCTGGGAGGTGGATTTATGAGAAAAGATGTTGGGAGCGCCCAAGGTTACAGCCTTTAGTTTGCTGTAGAAATTAATCTCGCAATTGATGGTGTAATCCAAAAGTGGACTAGATCCAACCTCGTAACACACCTCCAGCCATCTGCTGTTGCCTATCCGGTTGGTGATGTGATACTCAAGACTTTTCATTACATCTTTACTGTCAAAAGTGATAGCGAGAATGCTTTTAGGGGATTAAATGAGGCGGAATAACAGTCGAACCTCTGAACTAGATTTTGTGTTACGTGCATTGTCTGATAGTTCCTGACAATTAACTGAAGATTATCATTCGATAACCATTGCGATAATTAAATAAAACCCACTATGCCCTTCTCAGTTGTTGTTCTACATCAACGGCTCCCAGGCTGTTAACTTAATATATTTTGCTGCTAAAACACACAGATCCGAATGCAGTAAAAGCACCCTTACATAATGTATATTAAATGCAAAAAATTGACAGACACATGGAAGAGCTTTTTACAGTTGTAATCTCTTGACGAGAGAGGTGCGGAGTAAAAAGATGACCATTTGGCCAATTTGAACTCAACCTTCTAGAACGCCCATCCTAAAGTACACCCTCACACAACCCCCTGTACTCTTCGGGTTAGTCGATTTGTCCACAACGTGCTACCCACAGGCACTCGGCAAAACATAAGTAGAAAGGACGAAATGCCTTCACTAGGGACCATCAGTAGACACAAGTGAGATATGTGAAACAGCTGTTCAGTTTATTTCACCCCTAAATCAGAGGGCAAACTTGCATCAATGAAGGTCTGATTTTACATTGGAAATTCAGCTTCAAACCCATTTTGCTGAAAGCGAATTTTGAAAGCAGCTGCTGATTATTTTCTCATTATTTCCACTGTGACCATAAAATGATACAATAGGTCAGAGAACAGTACTGAGTGTACACAAGTTTAACCAAGGTCTCAGATTTCCAATTAGATAGAAAACACATTGTTCCTACTACCCGCTCAGCCCGTAAAACCATCAGCTGATGCAAGACTGAACAGTACAGGATCAGAAAGTCCCACGGTCAAACTATGAACTGCCCTGAGCTGCTGATCTCAGCCAGGCCGGCAATAGGGACATTGCTGACCACAGATTAGAATGGGAATAATATCAGCCACAGTGTCTAAATCCGTAGGAGTAAACTCTGCTGAAAAGAGTGTATAATATGGTATAATACTGTAAAATACTGTATAATAATAAAAATAATCCTTGCATTCGATATAGCGCTTTTCACACCTTATCAACGTCTCAGAGCGCTTCACAGAATATACTGTAAAGTGAATTGACTATATATATTTGTGGGCGAACCGTGGCAGCCAATTGCACACAGCAGCGTCCCCCACAAACAGTAGCGGATTGTAAATGACCAATTTTTATTATTGTGTTTTTTTTGAGGGATTATTATTAGGCCTGTGTGTGGAGTAAGGAAACTTGCCCAAGGTTTCGCCCTGACCTGCCTGGATTCAAACACAGCTTGTAAGGCTCTAATCACTGAGCTACAGGAGCTGTATGGATGACAAATGATAAGATAGGGCTGCGCGCCACTCCACTCCTTGGTTAAATTAACACACCATAACTCGATGTCTAGGCTCAACCGTGAATAATAACTGCAATGGTCAAAATACCAAATGGTTGGTGCCCATGCTACACATAGTATGAGTGAGTCTGTTTTTTTTGTTCAACTTGTAATCATTTCAGCTGCTGTGCTGTCATGTATTTCACCCCCCCACCCCCCCCCCATCCCCCTCTCCCCCACTCCACACACAAAATACACATTCACTCCACTTGGCAGCAAATTCCATGAAGCGCTTTGAGCTGTCCTCCCAACACGAAAAGACGCCACATCGAATGCAAGGATTTGTTTATTTCCTTAATTCATTCATTTTTTCCTCCCGTCCAACTTCAAAAATGCTGAATATGATAAGAAATCTCAGTTCAAACTTATCTTACTGGACAAACGGTTACAAAACGCCACAAGTTAAACCCTGTTATCCTTCCTGGAAAATAATTGGCCTCCCAAGCTGTGCCTTTCAAGTATGCAGGCTTCCATAAATAATGCAAGAAAAAGATTATACAGCACTATATTGGTGTGTACGCATCACACACGCACACACACACCCGTCAGTCACTCTCTTCTAGAAATCCTCCACTGTATTGTTGCCAATATTATTATTACTGTATTAAGATTGACAGCCAAAGAAGTGAATAAAAGTGAGTGCTCAGTTTCGAATGAGTTCAGTAATACTTTTGCCGTAGATTGTGAATAGCTTTCTGGGGCTCTGGAAATTAGTTCTCACTCCACTGCAAACCTCTATCCTCAATTCTTTCCTCCAACCGCTTGCTTCCATTATCTATTGTTTCTCGGGCAATTGGTTAACGGTTCTGAGCCTAACCCCCTCTAGCCCCCTCTGAGCCTCCGGGACATCTTCTGATCTATTTTGCAATGGTGCATGTCCCCCGCCTCGCCCGCCCCACCATTGGCTGGCAGGCCTTCAGCGACCCTGCCCCCCACTGCGGAACTCCGTCCAGCAGTCCCTCCGCCTCACCCCATCCCTTGCCTCCCTCAAGACCCACCTCAAGGTCCTTCTCTTCGACCGTACTGTCAATCAACCTCCTTCAATCCCCAATCCGGACCCCCAACTCGAGTCCGAAATTCTATCTGTCCAGCGCCTTGGGATGTGTCGTCCGCCCTGTTCCCCCCCATTCCCCACTCACCCGAAGCGAAATGTAATTTTGTTGTCAATTGTACAATTTATGCATTTCGAGTGGTTGAGTGAGTGACACACCAAATTATCAGTACGTATACCACGGTCTGAGCTAATGTTCACTTTCATTCAGACACCACGCCCTGCACTTTAGCAAGGGAGCACACACACAACTAACCTGCCCTGGGAACTAACACACAACAGTCTGCATCTGAAAGCAAATGGGTGAGGCAGCTGCAGAGCTCATTTGAAGCTTTTTGCCTTGAAGTGACACCTATGGTTGGTTGGTAATGTTTCCCAATGTTTGGATTCTTGGATGATTTCCACGAAAGAAAAAAAAACCACACCACCCAGATACTTAAAATATTAAACTCCCATCAGGGCAAGCTGGGAACCACCCAAGTCACCCCACCTCTCCCTCATCATGAAAGACATCTCAAGGTCTGGCCTTGATTCATACGATGACAGAACTTCGAAGCATTCATCCCATTGTGCCTGTGTTGTTCCGTCCTCTCTCTGACGCCATCAAACGAGTCTCACTTCACTACACCTATGTCACATACCACACTTTTGTTAAAATCCTGTAAAACACTTTCACGAAGACGTCATAATAATACGAATCCTTGCATTTGATCTAGCGCTATTCTAGACGCCTCAAAGCGCTTCACAGAATATACTGTTAGGTGAGTTGACAGTATATTTGCGGGTGAAACCCAGCAGCCAATTGCGCACAGCAATAAAGCTGTATATTCAAAACAAGGATAGTTATTATTTTCTCATGACCTTCTGCACCTTCGTATGTTTTATCTTGTATCCTCACAAAATTCAAATGTCAAAATTAACTTGGCTTCAAGCCTGCCTGTGGCAACTTGTTCCACATCCTTTGTGTAATTTTCTCATATAAACACCCGTTTTTTAATGCTTGCTCACACTAAAGAATGGGACAGCACTCGCTGTGTGGTTCTGATTCATCCGTGTCTAGTTTTCTCTGTTCAAAACTAGACAATAGCCTCGATCTCTTTTGGGCTCACTAAAACTCTTTTTTTTAGAAGAAATTTTGTTTAAAATTTTTTTTCAAATGTCCTGTGCTGAAGAATTTTCCAAATTAAAAAAAAAATTGAAACAAGGAGAAAAATCAAATGAGTTTATGCATTTCGCTTTCTCAGGCTTGGGTTTATACAGAAACAATACTGATTTGTATGAACACCCCACAAGTCCGGTCTTGCCTATTAAGCGCAGAGCAATGAGTTATGGAACTCTCTCACTGTTGCACTTTGTAGAATCTAAATTTCAGCTTTTAACTATTGCAGAGAAAGGCGACATTGACACGCTTCCCTATTGGGTGATCTGTTACTAGCTGCGAACTGTTGTCCCTGCAGAGAGAGCCAGCAGGCAGCCTCTGAACCTATGAAAATTTCTCCCGAGATTAACAAGGCCCAGATGGGGCTTGAGGGCAAAACAATGTCAAGTCTTTTTGTCTTCATCCCCAACAATTGAAACATACACAGGCAGGTGAGTATCAGCGGGATGTGATGTCAGAGGATAAAAAACACACAGTCACTGCACTCTGCAGTCATTTCTGGTTGGATATTCGGACAAATTCTGAACGCCCTGAAACCTTACATACACTGGCCCAATTGCTTCCAACACTGGCGTAGGTAGGTGTGAAGAAACAATGTTTGCAAACCAGTTTATGCGTTTGCAAACAAACCCACAATCTGACTGCATTTACAATGACATGAAGTCTGTGTGAAACAGACAATCCCGTGCTCTTCATTTCAGGTACTTGATCTTTCGACTCGCTGGTTTGGCCAAAATCAATCATCAAACAAGATCGTGGCTGCCAGGGAATTCTCTACCTAATAAGATATTGTGGAGCTCCTGTAGCTCAGTGGTTAGAGCATTCATCTTACAAGCCTGAGACCTGTGTTCGAATCCAGGCAAGTCAGGGCGAAACCTTAGGCAAGTTTCCTTACTCCACACACATGCCTAATAATAATCCGTCTAAAAAAACACAATAATAAAATTGGTAGTGGGGGGGGGGGGGGGGGGGGGGGTCAGAGCATGGCTTGTGAGCATCTAATCTCAGCTAAAATATCAGATGATATATTCCTTCTGCCTCGCCAAATATTCTCACTTCTCCTGACTGATCGTTCTCTCCTCCTTCAACTGAACTCCAGTTTCATCAACTCGACTAAAACACTAAATACTACAGATGCTGGGAATCTGAAGCAAACACAAAAGTTGTTGGGGAAACTCAGCAGGTCAAACAGCATCCATGGAGAAAGGAAAAGGAGTCAACGTTTCGGGTCTACAACCCTTCGTCAGGATTAAAAAGGGTTAAAAAATGAAGGGTTGTAGACCCGAAACATTGACTCCTTTTCCTTTCTCCATGGATGCTGTTTGACCTGCTGAATTTCCCCCAATTTTTGTTTTTCCATCAACTTGACTCCTCTTTTCTGCTGGGACTGACCAGTCCACACAGCTGCTATGAGCCCTTCTGGTATCTCACTGGTCATTGGTCCTGACTGTGAAGTTGAGAGGGCGCTTTGGACTGGAGTGTCTAAGACAGAGTCCACTTACGAGTTGCACCGGATGGCGTCTTTATCTACGAGGCAATCAGGGTAGTCTGGAAGCTGTATTTAGCTTTGTAAAATGAAGCAGGCAGCTCAACCACGCACCCCACCCCCACAACACCTCAGCATGTACTGTGTGTGCTCTCGTCCTTCAGGCTTCTCTGTAAAACCTCCAGCACTTGTTTGTGTTGAAACATTAAAATATTTTGGGTGAACGAGAATAAGTGGTATAACCTGTTCGGCTAGTCTGTCAAGTACGTGCCCAAGCCAAGCCTTTTAATCAGTATATACACAGTACTGTATAAGGATTTTCACAATTCATATAGCTCACACTTAGTCCTCCAATTTAACACATCAAGTTAACACCTTTCACCTGCACCAAGCAGGTAAGGGCAACAAGAAGCAGATTAAGGAAACCCTTTAAGAAACCAGTCACGGTAAAAATGGGTGTGTTTTGGTTATTAAATGGGTGGCTTTACATAATAATAATCCTTACATTTGATATAGGGCTTTTCACGTCTTCTAGAGTCTCAAAGTGCTTCAGAGAATATACTGTAAAGTGAATTGACTGTATATTTGTGGGTGAAACGCAGCAGGCAATTGCTCACAACAGAGTCTCCACAAACAGTTGTGGATTGAAATAACAAATTTATTATTATTTTTAATAATGTCACCAGCGATTTATTTTGGTACCACAAGTGAGCAAAATCCAAAGGATAGTTAAACTGGAAGTAACAGTTTACTGGAAGAAAGATTAAATGTAGAGACTGACGAACTAGATGGATTTACAGGCACCGATCAGATGCAGTCATTCTCTGCAGAAAAATTGTCTCTTTCAAGAAACAATCAGAAAACATCAATTGTGCACAATGCAGAAAGCTCGCACACCCACACACATCTCTGTTTGGCTAGAGGATTGTTTGTGGGTGGGGGGAATAATTGCTTGGTTTCGGTCAAATAATTCTTCCATTACAGAACAATATAACAGGAAGTTGTGAAGCAAGACATCAATACTGACCGGTCGCACTCACACTTAACAAACGTCAGCTAGCAAGTACCAAAATAAAACTGCCATTCACTCAATGGAAACAGAAATTTTTGGAGGCAAATGGAAAAAAATGGCTAATGGACAAAAGAATTGCACAAATGTTTTCCGATGATCACCTTGCTGTTTGGTTCACTCCCAAACAAAAATAATGTACGTTTAGAATGAGATATCTTTCTTCTGACCCGGATGAGTTCCTAGATAGCCTGTCTCAAGACCCACTTCTTTGACCGTGTCTCCGGTCTCCCTTCATTCCACCCCTGCCCTCCCCGATCCCGATTCCCCAGCTCGGATCCAAAACACTCACTGTCCGGCGCCTTGGGACGTCCCATAGAAATGTAATTTTGTTGATGTTCTTGTTGTAGTATTCAACTCAATTTGCCATTGAAAGTAAACAAAATAATTGCAGAAAAGAGACTTGAGTTAACTTTATAAATCTCCTCAGTGACCTGAGTGCTGTCCTGATCTCTGTAAAGATAAAACATTTCTAACCAAAAGATCTGCCCTTTTGAATATAAGAAGTATATTAATAATCCTTCCCCAAAAAAAACCCACAATAATAAAAATTTGTCATTTCAATCCACGACTGTTTGTGGGGACGCTGCTGTGCGCAATTAGTTACCGCGTTTCGCCCACAAATATAGTCAATTGACTTTACAGTACATTCTGTGAAGCGCTTTGAGAGGTCGATAAGATGCGAAAAGCGCTGTATCAAATGCAAGGATTATTATCATTATTATTTTGAGGGTTGGGTGTGAGACGGGAATATATTTCGCCTGGGCCACATTACTCAACAAGGTTTTTCCACCCACCCTCTGTAACTCACACCTTATCATTGTTTCCAATAAATTCCAAGTGCAAAATAGCACACTCAAAAGTTCGTGCTCACCTGCTTGGAACAATTCAGAACAACCTCATCATTTCAGAAGGTGTTAAAATTCCATCGCAAAGTACAACATCATTCAGTGTGAGCTGCAGGGCATTGTGACCCCGAGTCTAACACAGTTAAATTTGCATGTGATACCAAATTCGGGAGAGCCGTGGAATCAGAGGAGGCAGCAAAGATCTTACAAAGAAAGCTTGATTGCCTACGCACATGGCTAATGACTGGGAAATAGAATCCAATACATGTAAACAACAGGAGGCACGCATGTACGTAAATGAGATAGGGCTAAAGCTATAGGATAAACTGAAAGAGACCAAAGGTTGACTAATAGCTCAGCAAATCAGAATAATGTGAGGCAGCGATAAACAAGGCAAATATAATACTGGTCTATCTTGCCAAATCAATCTGGATCAGATTCCAACTCCAGCTCGAGTGATGGTCAGGCCACATCCGGAGATATAAATATATTTTGATCGTTGTGGAGTAAGAGACCTGCCGAGGCCCAACAACAACAACATCAATGTCAACCACAGCATTGCATTTATAGAGTGCCCTTCATGTTAGGAGGAAGTCCCAAGAAGCAGGAGAGAGCAATGGGGATGATTCTGAGTATAGATATGAAATATAATCAAAATTCAGACATGCTGGCGATCTTCAGTCTCGGAAAGAGACGTTTTAGATGGAACCTTTTAGAGATAAGATTCGAATTAGGATTAAGGAAATATACCCAGAACATTACTTTTGCAAATTCCAATGCAGAAGAAGATGGCGCTGGTTGAAAGCTGCAGAGGGAAATTTCAGGACAGTATTTATTTTTTCCTCAATGGTAACTAACAGCTGGTTTGGGGTACAGTACTTGGAAAGTTGAGTAAGGCCAGGACAATGGATTCATTTAAGAAACACCTCGATGCTGTGAAAAATAAGGTTGAGATGGGCATTCTTGAAGGGAGAGATCAAGTTTTCTTCATCTGAACCTCTCTTGAAATTGGAGAGATTTCAGTAGATTACTTAGGTCTACAACTGATCCAGGGGTAATGTTGGTCTTGAAACTCCAAGGCCCAAGCAAGAATAAGAATAAGAATAATCATCATCCTTACATTTGATATTGCTCCTTATCCTGCCTTTGAGACGTTTCAAAGCGCTTTACAGAATATATTGTAAAGAGACTGTATGGGACATCCTTCTGATGTGAAAGGCGCTATACAGGTGTAATTTTTCTTGTTGTATACTGTAAAGTGAAATGACTATATATTTAGTGCACAAAATACAAGTACAACTCAAACCAAGATCAACATCCAATGGCTATGTGAACCCTAAAGAATTAGATATTTTGTTATGGAGTTGAAGGGGGTCGAAAATAATAATAAGAATTATATTTGGGGGATTTTTGGCCAGGACACCAGAAGAATCTCCCTTCTCTGTGTGACAACAATTCACCGTAATTTGGTCTCACACACTAATTTAACTGTTTCAAACAAACTGCGAACCCGGGTCACACAGCTCTGCAGTTCACACTCAACGATGTACTTTTGTCGACTTTCACATCGTGTGAAATAGTGAGAAGCGAGACCGACTACCGCGGTGTTGTTCCAAGGAGGTGAGGGGGTGCTGTTTTGCACGTGGAATTGAATGGAAATAGGCATGGTATTGAGGTAGAGAGAGAGAGAGAGAGAGAGAGAGATGATGGAACAAAACAGAAGGATGTGGTGATGGTGGTGGTTTAAGAGAGGGTTTAATCCTCCGAAAGAACAGATGGTATCGCTGGGAATCTAACACCATTGGAAAAATTAAATGCAATTGTGGCAACCATTGTGGGTTACGTAGAGTGAACTGTTAAAATACGCAATTGTGTTTGGCGTACAAATATTCAGGCGTTTGCAGACTGTGATCTCGTTGATTGGAGGCGAGGGCAGAGTAATTAACTATTGACTATCTCGCCCACAAACTACGCAGTCAATTCACTTGACGGCAGAAGTCTGTGAAGCGCTTTGAGACGCACTGGAAGATGTGACAAAGCACTATATTCAAATGCAAGGATTATTATTATTAGGCCAGTCCTCACAAACTGCGGACTCAAAGTCGGGGTGAAAACACAAGACTTTGAAATGAGTACAATACTGTACTGCATAACCGAGATCACTTCTGCCAACAAAGCTATGATGAAAGGTCATCAACTTGAAACATTAACTCACTTTTCTCTCTCTCCGTAGATACTGTCTGACCTGCTAGCGTGTGTTCAGCGACTTCTGTCTATATTTCAGATTTCCAGCCCTTGCAGTATGTTGCCTCTCATTTCTGCAAACTTTGATCAACAGTTTATTCAACTCCCAGAAAACCGTAAACCTTTAAATGGACAGATATTTTGACACGGAAACTTTTTAAGTTTGGTGAAAAATTTCAGGCATGTCATGGCTGGTTTGATCTCACCAAATGGAAGGTTGTCCATCAATAATATAAACATATAATAATAGTAATGAAATAATCCTTGCATTTTGATATATCGCTTTTCACGTCTTACAGAATAGACTGTAAAGTGAATTGACTGTATATTTTGTGGGCGAAACGCGGCAGCCAATCCCCACAAACAGTCATGGGTTGAAATGACTAATTTTTATTGTTGTGTTTTTTTGGGGGAGGGATTATTATTAGGCATGTGGGTGGAATGAGGAAACTTGCCCACGGTTTCACCCTGACCTGCATGGATTCGAACACAGGTCTCACACTTGGAAGGCGAGCGCTCTAACCCACTGAGCTACAGGACTCCGATATCAAGTAATTGTAACATTCAAAACTATTTTGTTACTTGACTGTACTGCAACCAAGTATAGTCATTGCAAAATACAAAGCAAGCTACTGTTTAAATGGAAAACTATACATTTCTCATGGTTATTGAATCACTCCAACGGCAGCTAAAATCTATAACAAAACATACCAAGCAAGCACACACGCAGAACTGCATTTCAAATGGTAATCCTTGCAACGTAATGCAGTAGTGCTTTGAAAATCAATCAGAAGGACGTCTCGAAGCGCTTCACAGGATGTTACTCTGGAGCGTAGTGACTGCGTTTGTCGTGGAAGGCGCTTTACAAACGTAATCGTGTTGTTGTTGTTGTTGTTGGTGTCGGCGACTGTGCAACTTTCAAGACATTCCTATCTTCCCTCGTGAAAGTGTCGACGTAACACTCCAATAGATAGCCAATCCGTAATGATTTTGCAACATATAGCATTACCTCACAGATTTTTTGGCCGAGGGAAAGGAGGGCAAAGATCCGACAAGTGAGTAATATTAATTGGCCGCATTTCCCGCAGCTGTGTTTAAACGACTGCTTGTGTAATCACATTCCATTCTTCTCTTGAGAGAGTCGTGCCTGGAAATCGATGCTGAAACAACGAACGCCAGATTGTTGATTGGCATCGATCAGTTTTCCTCACAGCTGACTTTACGCGCCGGACTAGAGTTTACACCTTTAACTGGATGAAAATGGCTAAAAGAAAATTGTCGGAATGGTTCAGGTTAAATTCTTAATTGAAATGAAACCAAATTGGTTAAATTCAGCCACCCTCTGGAACTCCTGTGGGACGCTGCTGTGCGCAATTTGCTGACGTGTTTCGCCCGCAAATATACAGTCGATTCACTTTGCAGTATGTTCTCTAAATGTAAGTGCTTTGAGATGTCTAGAAGGCGCAAAAAGCACTATATCAAACGCAAGTATTATTATTATTATTATTTCACCGAAAAATTCCGGTGAAACATTATGAAATGTCAAATGTCATAAGATGCTATATTGAATACAAGATACAATGCTTCGTAGTACATCAATAACTTGCATTTACATAGTGCCCTACAAGGAGGACAGCACCTCAGAGCTCTATTGGGGGTCATAAAAGTGGGCCATAACAAATAAAAGAGATGCATTTTAGCTTTGGAATATCAGCATCGTGACTAAGATTGAGATAAAATGTAAAAGCTGACAAGTGTGTGCGCGGCTCACCGGTGACAACACCGAGAATTCCTGTTCGCAATGGAATGAGGAAATAACCCTGGTCTCGAGAGTCAAATGAAGATGTGAAAAAAAAACATTAAAGCTTTTGGGTCAGAAACAGAAACGTACACAACACAAAAACAACCACACTCAAACGTGTGCACGTGCGAACAAATCACTGAGCGTTTGGAATGTGAAAAGTAATCTGAATCTGTAATCATCAGCCCCGCAATTGATACAATGCCTTGTTACACTGTTCAAATGCCTCAAAGCGCGTCACAGGGTTTACTGTACAGTGCAGTGACTTGACTGTGGTGAATTTAGACAAATACACTTTGCACAGCGATGTCTCGTAAACATCTATGACGTCTATACTAATGGTACAATCAGGATTCGTGTTCTGTTAGCACTGACATGCCAAGTAGCCAAGTAGAGCACAATATAACACCAAGCCTCAACGCCTGCTTTTTTTGTTTAAAAAAACAAGAAAAAAAACAATTTATTCGCAAGTCTGATTTGTTAAACTGAACAGAAAAAAAAGTGGTTGCTCTGATTCTGAAGGTTTAATAAATAAGATGCCGTGGGAATGCTTCTTCTCAACAACAACAACAACATTACACTTGTATAGTGGCCTTTCACGTCAGGAGGACGTCCCAAGGCGTTGGACAGTCATTTCTCCAATACATACATGACCTCCCAGTGATCTTACAGAATGGCAGAACAGGCTCAAAGGGCTGGACGGCCTACTCCTGTTCCTATAAACACACACACACACACAGTGAATGCAGGTGCACAGTAAACATTCAGGATAATGGATATTACTAAACCTCCAGACTCAGGCAATCACAAAGGGTCGTGAAAACATCCTTTAATCCCCACCAATAAATCTACTCAGCACTCAGCTGCCAAAAACAAGGTACTCTAAGCATCACATAATTCGTTTAAAAGGTCCTTCGCTTTGTAAAACATGTTTTAAAATTAGTTTTTAAACCCCAGGAAGGAACCTTTTTTTTTAAAAAAAGAATAAAATGCAACTACAGGTAAACTTTATCTATATTTCTCTGCGGTTGAAGGAAATCTTCACGTCTTCTAGACATCTCAAATTGCTTCACCGAATATACTGTAAAATAAATTGACTGTAGATTTGTAGGTAAAACGCAGCAGCCAATTGCGCAAAGCAGCGCTCCCACATATAGTCGTGGGTTCAAATTTTATTATTGGGTTTTTTTTTGAGGGATTATTATTAGGCGTGTGTGTGTGGAGTAAGGAAACTTGCCCAAGGTTTTGCCCTAGACCTGCCTGGATTTGAACGGAGTTCTCACGCTTATGACGTCGTTGAGACGTGTCCAAGCGCTTCACAAAACCTGCTGCTCAATGAACTGACTGCATATATTTTGTGGGCGAATGTATAATAATAAATCGGTTTAATTGGCTGCCAGTGGTTGATTTCGAGATCCTCACTCCCGGGTTCAAATCCATTCTTCCCTGGCACCTCCCCATCTCCTCACTCCATCAACCCACCACCTGAGTTACGCTCTAACACTGTTAAGCTCTCTGAGACGCCACCTTGTGTGGAGGGCGCTCTATAAGTGCAAGTTGTTGTTGTTCTGTTGTTGGTGCTGTGTGGAGCTCCTGTAGCTCAGTGGTTAGAGCGCTCGCCTTACAAGTGTGAGACCTGTGTTCAAATCCAGGCAGGTCAGGGCGAAACCTTGGGTAAGTTTCCTTACTTCACACACACGCCTAATAATAATCCCTCAAAAAACAACCACCGTAATAAAATTGGTCATTTTAATCCACGACTGTTTGTGGGTCCGGGACGCTGCTGTGCGCAATTGACTGCCGCGTTTCGCCCACAAATATACAGTCAAGCCACTTTACGGTATATTCTGTGAAGCGCTTTGAGACGTCCAGAAGACATGGAAAGCGTTACATCAAATGCAAGGATTATTATTATTATTATCATTGTTTGGAACGGTAGGTAGAAACAGCCTCTTACACGGAGTAGGAGGAGGGGGGAAGTGAAAGGTTACTGCTGAGCTGTGGGGGAGGATTCATTGCGTTACCAGGTCAGCCTTAGAACATCAAGCACTCTCAGATCAGATACAGAGCAGCCTAAAACCCTGCAGTCCTGAACTGCATTGCTTTTTTTAAACAAAATGTTGTGACAAGTGAAAATACTGTCTGCATCCCACGCAAAAGGAGGTTTAAAAGTTAGACAGTGCTTGTGTGTGTGTGTGTGTGTGTGTGTGTGTGTGCGTGGAGGGGAGTGCGATGTTGCACAACAGTCTGTAATTATCACATTCAATCAGTTCTGAAACGTCCACACATCTAAACACACACACACTGCGCAGCTTAAATAAACTGCTGCTTTTTAAAAAAAAACAAGGTTAAAAAAAAGTACATTTGCACATCAAAACAACTTGCATTTATATAGAGCCCTTCGCGGTAAGCCATCTTGGGAGAGCTTACCCAGTGGTGGAGACATGAATGGGGTGTGAAGTGGGAGGGGGGGGTGCGGGGGGAGATAGAAGGGAGGACCGTCTAAGAGGAAGGTCTTCAGGTGATCTAAAAGAGGGAAACATAGCGGGGGAGGGGGGCAAGGCAGAGGGATTTGAGGGATGGTGGTGGTGGTGGGGCACAGAGGTTGGGGTGGGGGTGGGGGAAGAGTGGTTACTCAGAGGGTAGTGAATTTATGGAATTCTCTATCCCAAAAGGCTGTAGATGCTCAGTCCTTGAACATATTCAAGACTGATTTCTTATGGATCAAGGGATTAAGGGATATGGGGATAAGGCAGGCACAGGTGGAGTTAGAATAGATCAGCCATGATCTTATTGAATGGCGGGGCAGGCTGGAGGGGCCGAATGGCCTACTCCTGCTCCTAATTCTTCTGTTCTTAAGTTCTTCTGAGCGTTCCCAAATATCAATATGCCAAACCGAACATTAAGCGTTAAGTGAACACGGCCACAAAACCACTCACCCAGCCTTCGAAAGTGTCGGAGCCATTTTTCAGCAGCTCCTCGAACTGCAAGGTGGAATGCGCCACAAAGTCATCGTAGCCAATGGGGGTGTCATGGAAGATAGCCAGCTCCAGCTCACTGCTCTTGCAGATCTGAGTGTTGAAGTTCTCGTTAAACGTGGGCTTGTTGGTTTTCTGCTTGGTCAGGGTCTGCCCAATCCGCCGGTTGTCCACTTTGATGATCACGTAAGGGTCCAGGAGTTGGTAGTTTTTGCTGGAGATGGAATGCCTCAAGGCACATCGTGTGGGCTTCAAACCCACAGCCTCACCGATCTTCACTTTCAATGACCCGCTGAACACCACCATTCTGGTCCTGGGCTGGGGACTGGGCTCAGGGTTGCAAAATTCCACTCCAATTTACAACCACTGGTTTTCAAAGAGTATTTCTCCCCCCCCCACCCTCGCACCACCCCCCAATGTGTTGTGTGTGTGATTAAAACAAGTCTCCTTTAATTATTGCAGTGAAGATCTATGCCCCATATACACACACACACACACACTCACCACACACTCAAACCCACACAGGTGAGACAGTGGAGTCAAAGGGAACCTGGTCAAAAGGAAAGACAGGAATGTTTTTAAAAGAACCATTAAAAATATATATATATCATACTGTATATAATAAAATTAACTGCAAGTAATAAGTGTTACATATATATATATACACGCATAAACACACACACACAAAGAAACTCTACCCAAAATGAACATAATCTGTTAAATGTAGGATTATATTAAGACTAAAGACTCTCAATTTCTGCCTTTTAACCCAGATTGTTAGCTTGTGTGGTTTGTGTCTGTTTTAGCCAAACTGTACAATGGGAAATGTCTAAACATTACCGGTGTTCGGAAATAAGACAACCTGGACTATCAACCTAGGCTAGGTCTCCTCAATGCTCTCAGTTCCACTGACACCCCCTTTTTGTTTGTACCCAAATATACACACTGTCTCTATCTCTCACACACACACACACACAACAATACAGTGATATAACACACAACAAAACCTTTCAGGTGGAAATCGACCAAATGATGAACCAAATAGGCTTTACCTGCTGCTCTGGGCTGTGTTCGGTTTCACCAACTTCTTAGACTGTGGTGTGTCTGTCTGTTTGTCTCTGTGTGTCTGTCTATCTGTGTGTGTGTGTCTGCCTGTCTCTGTGTATCTCTGTGTGTATCTGTCTCTGTCTGTCTATCTATCTGTGTGTGTGTGTGTCTCTGTATGTCTCTGTCTCTGTGTGTGTGTCTCTCTCTCTCTGTGTGTGTGTCTGCCTCTCTGTGTCTCTCTCTCTGTGTCTCTGTGTGTGTGGATGCTGTCGGAGTGATGGATGCTATGTGTGTCTCTCTGTGTGTGTGTCTCTCTCTGTGTCTGTGTGTGTGTCTCTCTCTGTGTGTGTCTGTGTGTGTGTGTGTGGGGGGGGTGATGGATGCGCTGGTGGATTTCACGCAGAGTCCAAAGTAAAATAAAAGCAGGAAGCAAACACCAAACGTCAAGTTTCCGCATACACTTACTCAGTCAGGGAGGGAGGGAGGGACACACACAGACACACAGACAGACACACACACTCACTAACACACTAACACAACAAGCCAAAGTTGCTCTCACTTTCCCAATAGGTGACTGCAGTTGTGTGAGTCAAGGTTGAACAGTAACTAGTGTTTTCTCTCCCCCCCCCCCCCTGAAAATAACCCTGCCTCTCATATGATTTGTGTGTGTGTGTATGTGTGTGTGTATGCAGATGAAATGTGTCCTATTTTGTAAAGGGTTTTGTGTGTGTGTGTGTCTGTGTCTGTGTGTGTGTTTTATATATATATATATATTGCAACCAATTCTGGGATTTGTAGTGTTTATTTCCTATGTGATTTCAACACATTGTTGCCTCAAAACCACAACACCCAGGAAGCAAAGAAAACCTCACCATTGGTCTGTGTCTCTCCCTCTCTCACACACACACACACACAGTCACTCTTAACACCCACGGTTGAACTTATCATTGGTTTGGGACTTATTTCCAGGGCTGTCACTTTACTGTAAACTCAATAAGTTATTTCTATCGCGGACACACGGACGGATTGATTTTTGTGCAAACAAAAGTGAGATTTTTGTTAAAAAAAATTTTTTTTTTAAAATGCGGGCCTTAATAACCGTTCCTAGACGTCTCAAAGCGCTTTGCAGAATTTACCGTAAAGCGAACTGTGGGCGAAACGCGGCAGCCAATTGCGCACGGCAGCGTCCCCCACAAACAGTCGTGGATTGAAAATGACCAATTTACTCTCTTTTTTTCTAGAGGGATTATTATTAGGCGCTCGTGTGTGTGTGTGTGTGTGTGTGTGGAGTAAGGAAACTCGCCCAAGGTTTCGCCCTGACCTGTCTGGATTCGAAACACAGGTCTCTCACTTGCAAGAGGCGAGTGCTCTAACCTCTACGGAGCTACAGGACTCCGAGTTCCAAGAAACTGTTAAGGTTTCAGTCTTGAAAGTAGATACTGTATCTCAGACATGGGGATTTAAATAAGTAAAACGTGAAAACACATCAAGAATTGGAACGCGCAGACCATAGGTGTAGAGTTTCAGAAGGTTAACCTAGGACAGACACTAGGAAGTTTCTCCTTACACCAGAGGGAAATTAGAGCCAGGAAAGGTGGTTGAGCCCAGGACCACAAATTCGTCTTAAAACAAAGCTCGTTTTTGTGACAATATTCTGTCAGGGTGAGATCCAATGGGACCAAGGAAGGGCCTCCTTCACCGAACCCAATTCCGGAGGATGATTAAAATTCCCAACTGCGTTTCTAAGCCCAAAATAATTTGGGCGACCTTTTTTTCCCTTCCTCCAGTTCCCAGCCAATTGTGTGAATCACTTAGAGGCATCAACCCAACAGGCGCTACATACAGTAATTACATGACTGTGAAAAGCACCAACTACTAGATTTAAATTGCTGCATTCAATTCCCTGCTGCGCTGTTGGCTGGTGTACATTCGCTTGTTAGGTGGGGTGTGTTTCTGAGACAGCAGTCAGTATGTGAGAGAGGCAAAGCGAGGAATTTTTTTGTGCAATAAAGACTTTTTTTTTAGAAAAAAAGGTCAGTCGCATTGAGAAAATCATCACCGTGCTTTAGTTTAGAATCTCCAAGATAAACTATTGAAAAGTTTCGCATACATAGTATTGTCGCCCACAAATCTATTTAATCTGGTCAATTTACTTTGCTGTGTATTCTGTGAAGCGCTTTGAGACGTTGATAAGATGTGATTATTATTATTATTATTATTAAATGTTTGTTCCTCATGAGGGTGAACACACTACCCAAATAGCCACGTCCTGCCTATCAGAGTTTATTAATTCTATGCGTTAGGGCTTTTGACTTGCGAGATTAACAGGAGCTGAAGAGGAAGAAATCCAGAACCCAGTCTGTCCCTCCAACTCCCTCTAATGAGCCAGGCTGGCTCAGGAAACAGATTGCTAATTCCTCTCTGTGTCACCATTAGTGGCTGAACCTTCAGCAACTGAGCTTTGGAGATGCTTATCTCCCCCCCCCCCCACCACCACAACCCCCATCTCTACCTGACTTTAAATCTTGCCTTAAAAAAACTGCTCGAACGAAGAGTGCTATTTAAACGCAAGTTGTTGCTATTCTGAGACCAGCGGATCTACATAATTGCGTTATTCAATCTTCAACCCTGTTGTAAAGTGAAATGCAATTTGAATATATTCACAGAATGTCCTTTCTCCTACTCACTCTGACATTCAAATCAGGTGAAATGCATATGATTTTGCGAGGGTTGCAAGTACAGTACATCAACCAAATGTGAACATCAAGGAAGTAATCCCAGATACCAGGGCAAAACAGGAGAGGAAACATTAAAAAGCAGTTTTAATTATTTGGGTTTGAGTCCCTTGCTGTGTTCCCCCAACGTGAAAAGTGCTATACAAATGTAATTTTGATGCTGTTGTTGTTTCAACCAATTTTCAGTGTAAACTTATCCAAATGATTTGCTTAGTTCTGATATAGTGATCAATTTTGTTATATATTGTGGCATCCTGAAGCTCAGTGGTTAGAGCACTCGCCTTGCAAGCGAGAGACCTGGGTTCAATTCCAGGCCAGGTCGAAACCGTGGGCAAGTTTCCTTACTCCATACACGTAATAATAATCCCTCGATTAAAAAAAGACAATAATAAATCGGTCATTTCAATTGGCTTGCCGCGCGTCACCCACAAATATACAGTCAATTCACTTTACAGTACATTCTGTGAAGTGCTTTGAGACGTCTAGAGGACGTGAAAAGCGCTACATCAAATGCAAGGATTATTATTGATTATTATTTTTATAAATGCAAGTTGTCGTTATACAGAGACCAGCGGATCCACAAGCATGTCACAGCTTGTAGAATCCCATCATTGAGCGTCCCCTGCTGGACCTGAAAACCATTGCAAAAATTAAGGCTACACGGTGCAGTACTGTAGATACTTTACTGTAATAAATAACAGATAATAATACTAGATGGAGACATCTCAACAACGTGGTTAGCTGCTGTTGAGATGTCTCAAAGCGCTTCACAGGCTATACTGTCGAGGTTTTGTTTGTCAAACGCAGGATTTTAAATCCTGTGCGAGCTGTCGTCTCAAATTGTATTTAGACAATAGTGCTGGAACTCACACGCAAGTATTAAAGCATTTAAATGTTACATTGAAATCTCCTGCACGGGTCTCTTCTTGTCGCGGCTGCTGATATTGCGCGTCTCTCTCACTGTTTGTGGTGAGTTTCTCACGTCAATATTCAGGCCTGTATTGTTGTGCTTTTAACTCGAAACTACTGGGTACAACAATTCATTCGTAGATCTATTCTGAGAGATGAGGTGCAGACTTGAGCGTATTGAAGGGAAAGGTCAACATAGGTGCACATTTATTCACTTTGCACAGACAATACTGTGACAATACCAGCTGAACAAGCAGCGTAAAGCTTGCCGGAGAGAGCTTTCAATGGCAAGGTAGGTGTAGTTTTTCGCTGGTTGGGATGTCTTCCCGATGTGAAAGGTGTTATGTGCAAATGTGATTTTGTTGTTGGATTTCAGCTGTCAGAATTCTTGATTTGGTTCGGATACACTGAGGCACGGTGATAGGTTTCCACGTTAGTCAGACGCATAGCTAATCCAAGAAGCTGCTGCTGTTGTTTTGTTTCTCTGCTTCCAATGAGATTGACTAAACAGAAGCTTCAGTGGGCTGGCTCTATAACAAGCGGAGCTAGTAAAATACCCTGTAACTAATTCCAGTCTTAACGTTATCAAATTCACCCAAACTACTTTTACTAGTGACAAGTGGAGCTCCTGTAGCTCACTGGTTAGAGCGCTAGACTTACAAACGTGAGACCTGTGTTCTATTCCAGCCAGATCAGGGTGAAACCTTGGGCAAGTTTCCTCACTCCACACACAGGCCTAATAATAATCCGTCCCCAAAAAAACACAATAATAAAAATTGGTCATTTCAATCCATGACTGTTTGTGGGGGACACTGCTGTGCACAATTGGCTGCCGCGTTTCACCCACAAATATATACAGTTAATTCACTTTACAGTATATTCTGTGAAGCGCTTTGAGACGTCGATAAGATGAGAAATGTGCTATATCAAATGCAAGGATTCTTACTGATATATATTATAAGTGGAACCTTTCCCTCATTTGGACCCATGGACTCAGGCTTGTAGGTACTGTGTGTAGATTGAGGTGTGTATGGAGATTTGAATGGAGTATGGGTGGGGTTGGGAGGAGGAAAGCGAGAGAAAGGAAAGATGAAATGGACCTCACACAACTTCTTCTGACTGAAGACAAGACACTGAGGTCAAGTTTCCAAAAAGTATCACCCGCCCATCACCCAACAAACAAAACTGATGTAATTGTATTCCAGTTAGTTAGTTTGTTAATTGGTTCGTTAATCAGTGCATTCTTTTTGAATATTACTACCCCGCCACACACAACAACAACAAAATACAACAACTAAATTATACTTGTAAAGTGCCTTTCATGTCAGGAGGACGTTTCCTCCCCCCCCTAATAATAATCCTTGCATTTGATATAGTGATTTTCACGTCTTCTAGACATCTCAAAGCGCCTCACAGAATATACTGTAAAGTGAATTGACTGTATATTTTGTGGGCGAAAGGCAGCAGCTAATTGCGCACAGCAGTGTCCCACACACAATCGTGGATTGAAATGGCCAATTTTGTTTTGAGGGATTATTATTATTAGGCTTGTGGAGTAAGGAAACTTGCCCAGGGTTTTGCCCCCTGACCTGCCTGGATTCGAACACAGGTCTCACGCTTGTAAGGCGAATGCTCTAACCACTGAGCTACGGGACCTCTGGCATTCATGGCTGCACACATCAAACGAATAGACCATCGAGCACGTCACACTCAGCACACCACATCCCATCCTCCCGATATTTATTCCTACCGCTCTCAAAAAATCTTTCTCTAGGCCCCAGCGCTCCAGAATCCTGATCCGAAGTATTGAGTCTCGGTTGCCATACCAATGTGTAATTACCCTCCTCCTTTAGCAGTAAAAGGAACAGCGTAGACTTTATCCTGAAGGCTAGCATCTGGTTTGTGTTCAGAACAGCCACCCATTGAGCCATGCGAGCTCCCCTGCCGCGACCAGCCAACCAGTTTATTGATTTTTTTCCTGACCCTTTAAAGAGATGAAAGTTCTTTAAAAACTTTTTGATGGTTTGTGTTAATGAACTAAGCAGCTGTTGGGTGAGGGAAGGTCACTCGAGAATGAATCACTTCAAGGCAACACACCTAAGTTGCGCTGGCCGAGCGGGCGATTACTGTGTGATGACAGGACCTCAAAATAATCACCTAAAATGCACTGGGAAAACTATGAATCTCACATAGAGGGACTAATACAGTTAATAGTCTATGAAGTGCTCATTGATGGCTCTGAACAGAGGTGTTGGATCCGATAGCACTGGAGTTAGTCAGGGCCTAATTCTGAAGGGAACGCTCCCAATAGCCTTGAAGATCGCATTGAAAGCTTCAACTTTTAGAGATAAAACGAACTCAGGCAAAATCATAGGTGATTATCAGCCTGGGTCCTTCATTCTTTGTTTCCATTGGCTTTCCAATGGGCCGCTGTGGAAGAAAGGATTGTTTAAATGAGTTTGGAAATATTTGAAATACAAATTAATCTCCAGCCAGTGGATTCCGCTGACTTTAATTCCATCCCTGAACTGTCTGCAGTTCAAGTACAGAGATGGATGTAACAATAATAATAAAAATAATAATAATAATAATAATCCTTGCATTTGATATAGCTCCTTATCACGTCGTTGACACATCTCAAAGTGCATGGACACAGTGGTGTGCCCAAACATGTGTCTTGATGTAAACGTGCTGATACACACACACACATACACGTGCGCTCAGTGGTTAGAGCACTTACCTTACAAGCGAGAGACCTGGAGTTCAATTCCAGGCAGGGTGAAACCTTGGGAAAGTTTCCTTATTCTGCACGTCTAATAATAATCCCTCCAAAAAAACCAATCGGAATTAGCTGCCGCGTTTCGCCCACATATACCGTATACAGTCAATTCACTTTACAGTATATTCTGTGAAGCTCTTGGAGACGTCTGGAAGGCGTGGAAAGCGCTATAACAAAATGCGAGGCTTATTATTATATATAGATATATATATATAATGCAGACATACACATAGCACCTTCCACACAGAACACACATCTTAACAGGTAAAATAGATTGAAACCAAGCAGATACAGTTCACGCTTACAATTACTTTACAGGATGGAAAATCAAAAGTGAAACAATTCAACGCCCCACAGAGAGGAAGAGGGGGGAAGGTGGTGGGAGGGGGAGTGGGGGGGGTGGCAGGATGAGGGGGGGGAGGGAGAGTGATACTGTTCACAGAGCACCAGCCTAGACGGTGACTGGTGCTCATATTCAGACAGTGACCCCAGGGGACATGGAGGTAACAGACATTCACAAAGTACAGACCGAGTCAGTGACTCCGGTTTAGATTTGTAGATGGTGGAGGCGGAGAAAACTCGCTGGGGATGAAAAAAAAAGGCACCGATTCCGTAGGTAACCAGATAACAAAAGGCACAGAGAATTACAATTTGGTCTGAGGGAGAAGGGATGAATTAATGCTTGTGCCATTAAATGCTTCCAGAATCATTTATCATTTACATCTTTTTTTTAAAAAGGTACATGTATTTGAACTTAACTTACAAGCAAAACATGTTTTTGGCATTTAAAAAGAAACGCACAGTGGTACAGTTCTAATCTAGCAAATTACGACTACCTTCGGAGCAATTAGGCTGGTTTAATTTGAGACACGAGCAGTGAAGAGTAATTTTCGGTTAGATTATTAGCAGGGGATGGAAAGAAAGAGGAGAAAGTCTGTAAAACTCTGCATTGCTGTGAGAAAGCATCAATCTCCTTCAGCCATTGCAAATTTAATTTGCTGCAAAAAAAACATGAACAATTCCCATCCCTTGTAATTTTCTCTGAACTCTAATGGAGAGAATTAGCCCCGTAAAGACTTGCACTAAATTCTGTTTTATTTCAAAGCGTCGGTCAAACAGAAAAAAAAAGAAATTTAACTCAGCTGGGAAGAGGTTGGAGAGGTAATAAGAGCTTTTAAAATAAAACGCAGCGAGGGGGGGGATTGAAGCATGAAGGATTAAAACGATTTTGTATCCACTGTACAACATATTAGGGGGTATTAGCTGTGGGTTTTGGAATGGTTACACTGATCTCTTGGATCGCAGGAGTGTAATCAAGTCCACATATACACACATACACACACACGCACACGCACGCACACACACACACACACACGTTTTATATTTGGATCAAAGTAAACGGCATTTGAACCTCCAACAGCTACCACCCAGAAGCAGCCAGTGAGACAGAAGCTAATTAACCTTTCTGCTGCTGACTTCACAAGCCTTTGGCCCCTACTCTCTCCCCAAATGCACATTCTTTGAAAGCCCGACTTCAAATAAAATATACATATATTTTTTAAACAATATTAACATCTGCACACAGACTACCTGAGTACGGCAGATGGTTTGGAAGGGTTTAGTTTCCTCTGAAGTGTGAAGGGTTGACAGAGGGAGTTGCCGACCAATTTCACGTGAACTACAGAAAATGGCTTGAAAGGCAACGCGATTAACATTCCAACTATTCTTTTTTTTTTAATTCAATAGAAGGGAAAAGCGGTTGGAATAATATAAAGAGAATTCAACACAATATCCACCTGTTCTGATTGTTGACAAATAATAATAATCAGAATCCTTAGCATTTCATACAGCACTTTTCACATCTTCTCAATGTCTCAAAGCGCTTCACAGAATATATTCTAAAATGAATTGACTGTATATTTGTGTGCTCAACAGCAAGTACTGTAATTGTAAGGGACAGCTAATGAGGGAGTTTCTGTGGAGTCCTGTAGCTCAGTGGTTTGAGCACTCGCCATGCAAGCGAGAGACCTGGGTTCAATTCCAGGCAGGTCAGGGCGAAACCTTGGGCATGTTTCCTTACTCCACATGCCTGATAATAATCCCCCCCCAAAAAAACAATAATAAATTGGTCATTTAAATCCACAACTGTTTGTGGAACAATTGTTGTGTGCAATTGGCTGCCGCATTTTGCCCAGATATATACAGTCAATTCACTTTACAGTATATTCTGTGAAGCGCTTTGAGACGTCTGGAAGACGTGAAAAGCAGTAAATCAAATGCAAGGATTATTATTATTATTATTTCTCACTGTGTCCTTGGCCAACAATTCCCCCACCCACCGACCCAAATAAAAAAGTTGTTGCGGTACATTGCTGGTGCCTAAATTAGCTGCTAATTTACAAAAACCAGTCAGTACATTTTACAGTAAGTCATATGAAGTGTTTCGAGACATCCCTCTGACATTAAATACATCAAATGCGGGGTTTATTAGTAGCAATTACAGACCAGAGGTGACAGACATATTACTCTGTAAACTTGTCAAAGTTGAAATGGTATCAAAGGGCAAAGTGACGTCAGAAAAACAAAGTAGAGCTGTCCCCACAGTCTAATTTTGGACAGTTATGGATCAGTTGACCAGTCACACGCTTAATTATATTTGAGGAAAATATCTGAATGAAGCAATATCCTGTACTTTTAATAATAGCTCATTCTATATCAGAGTGGTAACTAATATTCCGATTGCTGGAATCTCCGCTTCAACAATATCTCCTGACATGAAGGCACTCTTCGAATGTAATTTTGTGCTTGTTGTTAAATAGAAACATCACGGTCAGAAAAGTATATATAGAAAGGCAGAGTTATGCAAAGGCAAAGCGTGTGTATTGTGCAAGAGGTGGGGAGGTGGGGAATGGGAAAGGGAGAGAGAGAGAGAGAGATTGTTTATGGTGCCGTCTGCAAGTTAAACACTAATTTGTGATATGGATAGTTAAACAAAACTACACTAGACCTCACCAAGTTTCACCCACACAACGCAGACAAACCATTTTACAGTATATCCTATGAAGTGTTTCGAGAAATCTTGGCGAAATGATAAGTTGTCATATCAAATGCAAGGCTTAATTTTTTTAATTTTTTTATTATTAATATTCAGTGTCCTCAAAACAAATTACTGGATTTCTTTAGGAAAAGGGGACTGTGGTGTGTGTGTGTGTGTGTGTGTGTGTGTGTGTGTGTGTGACATGTGCCTGCAAGAAATGCTACTGATCTTCTGATATTTAACCGAAAAAATACTTCTATCACCTGTCGGACATGGTTTGGAAATGTCTGTGCTTCAACGCACGTCATTAAAAATTAATACGGGGATGCCATAATTGCCACAATGTGTGATTTGTATTTCAGTGTCAGTCTCTTTTAGAGAATCATTCAGGGTGAATCATTCTGTCCTTGTATATGCAGTTTCGATGCTGTGTGCCAGAGAACAATGTTCTTCACTCATGAACAAGCTGGACACTGTACATTTTCCCGCCAGGAGGCATCATCCATGCTGCTCGCATTGACATGATAACATCGCCTGTCCAGTCTCAGGACAGTGAGTGGCACTGGATCACTGGAGAGATAATCAGGAGAAACCTAATAATCCTTGCAATTGACGTAGCATCTTATCATGTCGTCGCGATGTCTCAAAGTGCTTTGCGGGCGATGCTCGTAAAATGGCTTGTCTGCGTTTTAACTTGAAAGCAAAGGCGCAACGCACGTTTTATTTGAATGTAGCCTCACAAAGAGACTTCCTCTTGCCAAGTGGCTGGATTTGTTTTAAACAAATTTGCGCAAGATAAATTACCGGTGGCAAAGAGGTCATAGTCCCAAGAACAACTAGAGGCAGGCCTGAAACTAGAGGCCATCTATTGAGGCTTGAAGGACAGAAGCATTCTGAAGGGAAATGGATAATTACCCGAGGATTAAATAACTTGTGGGTACATTGAGAACTGGAAAGCAGGATTGATAATAAAGGACAGGTGCTCAGGTCACAGGCACATTGGGTTGAATATCACTCAAGCGAATATCATAATAATTATCACGGAACATACTGTAAAGTGAATTGACTGTAGATTTCATGGGCAAAAAGGCCTCCTTTTATGCTAAGAATATTTTTTAAATCCCTGCTTTTCATAAGGCACTTGATCACATTGAAAGAAACAGTGTACCAGTCCAGGTTTTCACTAGCAAATAAGACGCACAGTCCATCAGGGCATCTACATTCATGTGTTCACTTGCGTTTCACATGCTGTTTAAACGATTTCTTTCTTAATCACTTTAGCCGGAGGACTTTCGCAAGAATTGTTCACATTTAGAGTTCAGTTGCACTTTGGTGAAGATATTTTAAACGCGTTAAAAATTGAAACCAGATCTTTATTTTACAATGAGGAGCCTGCCTGGTGTCGGTAGTGGCCTGGTGTGTAAAAAAAATAATAAAAGGATCATTTAAATTCACCAATGTTTGTGGGACGCCACAATTGGCTGCCACGTTTTGCCCCACAAAGATACAGTCAGTACGCTTTACAGTATATCGTGCTTTGAGATGTCAGGAAGACATGATAAGGCACTACATAAAATGTGAGGATTATTATTATTATTATTGATAGGACTGTGCTGGGCTGTGACACCTGTTAAAAGTCAATCTCAATCAGTCTCCAATTTCAGGGTCAGTGGACAGTCCCTACTGGTTACCACATGCAAATGGGAGCATTTCTTTGCATGGAGGGTGATTAGCGACTGCAAAGGTTTAGCAGGAAGGATGGTAGAGTCAAGGACGTTAGATTCATACCATTCAAGGAACAGCTGGATGCTGTAAGGGGAAGGATGAGATCAAACGGGCTGAAAGGCCTTCATCGTCTGAACTTCTTGGTCGATTCGGATACAGGCATTACATTTCAATATAGTATTGACTTATGTAAGATGGGGGTGGGCGGTGTGCGTTATCAGACACAGACCTGTAAGGAGGATCAATAGGCACGTTATTAAGAGTTCTTTGTGGTGACCTGTTTGCTTTTTTTGTTGCGCAGTTCAATGTTTGTGGAGCTCCTGTGGCTCAGTGGTTAGAGCACTTGCCTTGCAAGCTGGGGAGACCAAGTTGGGGAGACCTATGTTCGAATCCAGGGAGGTCAGGGCGAAACCTT
This sequence comes from Hydrolagus colliei, assembly GCA_035084275.1. Lineage (NCBI taxonomy): Eukaryota > Metazoa > Chordata > Chondrichthyes > Chimaeriformes > Chimaeridae > Hydrolagus > Hydrolagus colliei. The sequence continues at coordinate 2,518,164 of CM068750.1, forward strand.
GAGCAAGTTTCCTTACTCCACATGCTTACTGATAATAATCCGTCCCCCCAAAAAAATACAATAATAAAAAATGGGTCATTTCAATCCACGACTGTTTGTGGGTCCCTGCTGTGCTCAATTGGCTGCTGCGATTCGCCCATAAATATATACAGTCAATTCACTTTACAGTATATTCTGCGAAGCACTTTGGGACGTTGATAAGATGTGAAAAGCACTATATCAAAATGCAAGGATTATTATTATGTTATTATTATGTTTAATGCTTGAAACAGTCCTGTAGCTCAGTGGTTAGAGCACTCGCCTTACAAGCTTGAGACCTGTGTTCAAATCAGGTAGGTCAGGGCAAAACCTTGGGCAAGTTCACCTACTCCACGTGCCTAATAATAATAATCCCTCAAAAACCCCCCAATAATAAAATCAGTCATATCAATCCACGATCAGAGTCTTCCCAGCCACAGTGAATGGATAATTACCGGCAAAGGTGGGAATATCATCGCTTTCAGAGAAAAATTCCTCATCTGACAGAGAGGAGAGAGAGAGAGAGAGAGAGAGACAGAGAAACAAAACACAGTGGAAAGGGTTAAAAATGAATACGGCAGCAAAACCACTTGCAATCCCTGACATTAGGGGGTTAAGAGGAACGCACAATGAAAAGCCAGCAGGGGAGAGCGCGCAAGGGTAACAAAGTCAGGTCAGACTGATGTAGGTATTAATGGGATTTATTGTGACCTGTGCCACAGATTAAAATAAGTGCCTTTTTGACTGTTGCTTGCTTCAAAGAAGAGCTCTTTGGGCTCATAAAATTGCTGAGTACAAATAGGTACCTCTTATTGCTATTCCGTGTCCCTGTATCACCTCCCACCTCCACCCTACCCCCACCCCCCACCCCACCGACCCCTCGAATACAGAGACATATAATCTGTAAAACATCAGCTTCAAAGTTCCGCAGAGATTGGTGTTAACCCTGACCCTTGATCCAACACTACTTGGGGGAATGTCTGTCGTTGCCTTGGCCAGGTGTTTTGAATAAGCACAATTCATTTGAAGAGTTGCAAGCAGAGCATAGCTTTTCACACTTGCAAAGACAATCGTCCCCCCCAAAAAATACAATAATAAAAAATTGGTCATTTTCAATCCATGACTGTTTGTGGGGGACGCTGCTGTGCGCAATTGGCTGCCGCGTTTCGCCCACAAATACACAGTCAATTCACTTTACAGTATATTCTGAGAAGCGCTTTGAGACGTCGATAAGATGTGAAAAGCGCTATGTCAAATGCAAGGATTATTATTATTAGTAGTATTATTATTATAAGGCGAAGCTTTAGTCAAATTTCCTTACTCCGTTTGTCTGGCATAGACTTCAGCTACTCACAGTAAACCCAGTTCCAAGCGATTGGTGGATCACTTTTCTGGGAGGCAATAATTGCTCAAACAAAAACAATTTAGTCGCTCAATCCACGACTGTTTGTGGAACACAGCTGCGCGCAATTGGCTGCCGTGTTTCGCGCACAAAATATACGGCCTTGGCATACTTGTAGTATGTTCTGTGAAGCTCTTTGAGAAGTCTTGGAGATGTGATGAGCCGCTATCTCAAATGCAAGGATTATTATTATTATTATTAACATTATAAAATATGCTGTGAGGTAATTAATGTCAAGTCAAGTGATTTATCTGCAGGCAGAGAGAGTAGGTGATGGATTAGGTGCAACCAGAATTGGAACATGTTGTACACAATGGATAACAAATGAAGTAGAGGAGATGACTCAATGAAATACTGTACCAGGAAGCAATGGGGCTGTGAAGATAGAGAAATAATTACTTAAAGCAGCTGAAGTCAATCACGGACACACCTTACAGTTCAGCTGCCTGGAATTATTCTTTTATGTCAGGCTGCTCCATACAGGAGTCCTGTAGCTCAGTGGTTAGAGCACTCGCCTTTACAAGCGTGAGAGACCTGTGTTCAAATCCAGGCAGGTCAGGGCAAAAAACCTTGGGCAAGTTTCCTTACTCCACACACACGTCTGATAATAATCCGTCAAAACAAAACACAAGAATAAAATTGGTCATTTCAATCCATGACTGTTTGTGGGGACGCTGCTGTGAGCAATTGGCTGCCGCGTTTCACCCACAAATATACAGTCATTTCACTTTACAGTACATTCTGTGAAGCGCTTTGAGACGTCTAGAAGACATGAAGAAGCGCTAGATCAAATGCAAGGATTATTATTATTATTATCTTATTGACGTCTCAAAGCGCTTCACAGAATCTACTGTATATTTGTGGGTGAAACGCGGCAGCCAATTGCGCAAGGCAGTGTCCCCACAAACAGTCGTGGATTGAAATGACCAATCTTATTATTGTGCCTTTTTTTGAAGGGATTATTGTTAGGCGCGCGTGTGTGTGAGGAGTAAGGAAACTCGCCCAAGGTTTCGCCCTGATCTGCCCGGATTTGCACACAGGTCTCACGCTTGTAAGGCGAGTCTTCTAACCGCTGAGCTACACCAGTACTGGGGGAATGTTTCAGGTCTCGAAAAGAGAAAAGGAGTTTCTTTCTATTTCCTGAGGCACTGTGTATAGTCTATTCAGCCTGTAGAGGGCACACATGACTCGAGCATCACTGGGCTCCAGCCCTGCTCTTCTGTAGGTTCTTGACTATCATCGGTCACAAGTATAACTACATTGTTTTCAGATTGAAGTGGCAGGCGACAAAGTGGAGCCCGGCTTACACAATACTGTTACATCATTCGATGTCCCAGAACCAGCAGATCCAGAAGGTTGTGAGTTAAAGCCGCCACATTGAGACTTGGAATCACCCAGGTGAGGCTCTGGAACTCCCTTCCTCACTCCCTTCGCCTCGCCCTCCTCCCTTTCCTGCTTTCAGGTCTCGGCTTATGACCTTTCTTTTCGACCGCGCTTTCGGTCACCTTCTTCCCCCTCCCAGTGGCTCGGCCCCGGGATCCGTTATTGGGAAGCGCTCTGAGACGCCATCTGGCGTGGAGTGAGGGAGGGCGCTATATAAATCCAAGTTGTGGTTGTTGTAGTTGACATTGTCCAATTTTCCATCCTTCAGATGTGACGTTAAACCGAGGTTACCCCCACCACCCCCCCCAAAAAAAATTGTCACTCACTCTCCAGCTCCATGGCTGTTTGTGGGATACTGCTGTGTGCAAACGGTTATCGCGTTTCACCCACAAGTATCGTGTGAAGTGCCTTGAGGCATCTCAACAATGTGATAAGGCCAAGATATAAAAAATGCAGGAATTATTATTATTACTATAATAATAAATTAACTCTAATCACAGAAATCACTGCTTAGGCCATTCACCCTATCAAGTGTAAACAGACACAAGCTCTTCCATTGATACCCAAACACTCAACAAATCCTTAAACCCTTGCCCTATATATTCCTACCTCATAAGATTTTTAAAAAATCCAAATTCCTTTTAAACATGTTTCGTCTGAAACTGGTGCAAATAGTATTGGATAAAACGCAGAAAGCACCAGGAGAAAATAGGGGAAGGAAGGTTCAGTTTAACAAAATCATCTAAAGTTCTACAGTTAGCCGAGACACAGATCGTTCACTAAACTTCCCAAGGGCTAAAGTGTGGTGGACCATTTTCAAAGTATAAATAAATCAGATTTGTCAAACCTGCTGCCGGGTCCTCGGTCGCTGTTGTTGGACCAGCTGCTTCTCAATGTGAAGGAGCAACTGAGGTGACCCCCCCATCTGGCATTCCCTACAATGCCCTCCCCCTTCACATCTAGTCGTGTTCACCCTGAGAGACTGAGAAACTCACTGAGCATCACAGCTCCCAACTCGTGTTCACTCACTCCATGACAACAAATGATGAGGCAGAAAATCAACCACAATAAATATCCACAGGCACTGTACGGTCAAGGGATCCGTACCCAAGCTGGTGGTTAGGATCAGGAGGTGGGAAGGGTGGGGAGGGTACGGGGTAGGAAATTGACCGAAGGCTCGGTTGAAGAGGAGGGTCTTGAGACGGATCTTGAAGGAAGCAAGAGAGGGGACGAGGCGGAGGGACTGCGGGATGGAGTTCTAGAGGGTTAGGAGCAGAGTGGCTGAAGGCAGGACCGTCAATGGTGGGGACGGGCAAGGCAAGGGGAAGTGAAGCAGGCCGGAGCCCGCTGAGCAGAGTGTGTCAAATGCTACATCAACGCAATATTCATGAGCAAAAATCCATCAGCAAACATAAAACACATCCATATGGAACCTAACCCTAGCCTTTTGTAATGTACACATCACGTTTTTAACGAAGAACAATAGTGTTCGCTAAACATCTAGTCCCACCACCAGAAGCAGCTCTACTAATATTAACTGAACATTTTGAACTTTGCTTCCAATGTGGAAGTATAGATCTAAACCGAGGTCTAAATGCAGAGGGTTTCCAGACACAGCCTGTTAAACCTTCCTGTTGAATCTCTTTGATCCCACTTTAAATCGATTGAACGTTAAAACCATTTACTCCAAACTTCAATACTGCGATTAACCAATTGCCTACTAAACAGGCTCTGGTATAGGTCAGCAGAGCCTCTAATCTCTTCGGATACAATACCTTGTGAAAATCCGATCATTGGAGGGCAAGAACATTATATCGTGGCATGTCAAAGTCTTGTCAATATCACGAGCTTTATGGGTGAGCTTCCAGACAGTAACAAGACTGCAAGCCTTCAATCAGCCACTGTGTTTTCAAATCTTCCATTTAATAGCCCATTTGGAAGAAATGAAAAGGTTACCGCAGATCTCATTAACTCTAATCTTCCTCCCTTTATGTGTGGGTTTAAGATGCATGGATGTGCCATGGGGCAAACTCATCGCCATTTAAAGTAGCAAATCTACGTACAAATCATTTTTAAATTCACTTGGAGACCTCCCACACCCAAAAAAACAGATTTGAAGCTGCCATATCCCACCACCGCCCTGTAACTAAACATCACGCAATACAAGGAACAGAATAAGAAACTCATTTTTCAATCAGTTATGAAAATATTGAAACACAGGCACTTGGCTAGATTTCAGGAATGAGACTGTGTGCTTTGACCCTCTCTCTTCTTCCGCCAAGTCCTAATTGTCTGATAGTCATGGGGGGGTAGGGGGCGAGAGAGGGAGGAATGGGTGAAGAGCTGAGGTCAGCAACAGCCATGTATAAACCATGTGATCCTAAAGTTAACCCTGACTCTACAACAAAGCAACAATGTTTAATGACAGATGGTAGGTACTAGGAAAGGGTGGGGGATGGGGAGCAAAAAAAAAACTTATTATGCTTTTTCTTAAAGCAACCTTAAATCTGTACTTCTAAATGCCCTTTGTGACAGTCTGGTCCGCATACTGTTTCAAGGAACTGTAAATCTTTATAACTGAACACAGTTGAGGAGAAAGTATTCTCTGATTTTTTTCGCAAGATTTCTTTTTAAATAAAACCTTCAAATTGAATTTGGGACCGAACTCAGTTTTCCACCAGGGGCTGACGACGAGCCTGTATTTCCAGCAGTTGATTCACTTCCCTTGCCGACCGTACGCATTTTGGAGTGGAGTTGAACTCAAATGCACAGTGGTTCCTCTTTTGAATTCAGAACGAGTCACGGTGGAGATTTACGGTGGAGGCTATCGACCAGCAGAAACACCGTTTGACCAGCAGTTAACCCCCTGACTAGTGAAAGTTCTGGGAACGCGATCCCAACGCGAGCCTCATTAAACACATTCCATGGGAACTTTTCAACGCTCAAAAGTCCGCAAAAATGTTCCGCACTAATGAAGCTACATGCGCTGGTGTAGCGAAAACACACCTCTTCTGTTTGCAGGCTTTGCTGTTGACAGATAGTCACTAGCGAGCATTTAATGCGTTGCCGTTTTGCTATTTCAAAGTTTCTCGTTGGTATGTTGTTGACCAACAATGAACGATCGAGGGTACGTAACGATCCTCAGTGGAAATCGATATCAGAATTTCGCCCCCCTCCCTCCCACACCCCCCACCAAGATTTTTTTGTTTCAAAAGATCGTTTGCACTTGGAAGTAGCAAATGTGCGTTTCATTCAATTAATTAAGCTCAGTCACACACCAGACACTGGTTCGTTCGTTCATTCATTCATTCATTCATTCATTCATTCATTCATTTAGTAATCTTTGCATTTAGTATATCGCCTTATCACGTCTGCTAGACATCTAAAAGTGCCGCAAAGAATATACTGTAAAGTGAATTGGTGGTATATTTTGTGGGCGAAAACCGTCAGCCAATTGCCCACAGCAATGTCCGGCAAACAGTGGTGGATTAAGTGACCAAATTATTATTATTATTATTGTTGAAGGAAGAATACAGAAAGCAGCGAAATCGTTAGGAAAGGGGAGAGAAGAAGGGGGAGAGAGAGAAAGTCCCCCAAAAATCGCAAGCCTTAAATCAGAAAGGGGGGAGCGGAGGAAAAACAAATACATTGTATGACCTTTGGCCTTTAAATATGTTCTAATTTATTGGAAGCCCTGTTAATTACGCTTAGGTCTGGGGGCAGGGACCTGAGAGCAGAGAGTCAGGGAATTACGGCAATTGTTAGCATTGGACATCCGATGATGTCACTTCTAATAACAAGATTTCTCATAACTGCTCAAACTCCCATGGTAACCATTAGTAAATATTAAGGGGTAGATTACTGCGCTCGGCAATCCTATTAGCTGAGAGAACAGGAGCTGGTTCTTGGCAAGCGCCCACGTTCCCAAGAATGAGCTCAGCCGAGGTAGTTCGGGGACCTACGTGCTTTGCGACCGCCGGGAAGGTGGAAGGCGAACCAGATAGACCTCGGCTCTTTGTTTTTTTCGTCTAGCGTTCCTCATGCTCTTACGTCGAGCCAATTCAATTATAGCCTCGAGTTTATTATGAAGGTTCAAAATAATAAATAAAATCTCCGCATATGGTGTACGCCTCTCACGTGAGCAGGATGTCTCAAAACGCTTTGCCCCGTTTTACTGTCAAGACTTGTGTGCGAGTATCTCGGAGGCACCCAATTTGCGCGCGGCGATATACCACGAGGAGCCGTGAAGTGAACGAGCAGTATTTCATTTGGGGTTTTGGTTGGCCAGGACACTGAGAGAAACGCTTCCTACCCCCTTAGAGTAGTGCCATGGGATCTTTTCCGATCCGATTTAATGCTTCATTCGAAGGACGGCCCCTCAGACGGTGTAGCTCACCTTCAGGACCGTCTTGGTACGTCAGTCTGTGAATTCAAAGTCCTGATGTGGAGTTTGAACCCACAAATTTTCTGACTCAGAGGCAAACCGTGAAGGCATCTGAGCCAGGCCAGTGGTTCGAATGGTGCCTTCCCACAGAACACCATTCCATAAGTGAGTGATTCATCAAGGCATAGGAACATAAGAATTAGGAGCAGGAGTAGGTCATTCAGCCCCTTGAGCCTGCCCCACCATTCAATAAGATCATGTCTGATCTTCTAATCTAACTCCACCTGTGCCCGCCTTATCCCTGTGGACTTTAATCCCTGTGTCCACATATGAAATCTATCAATCTCAGTCTTGAATATGTTCAAGGACTGAGCATCTACAGCCTACTGGGGATAGAGAATTCCACAAATTCACTACCCTCCGAGTGAAGAAGTTTTTACTCAACTCAGTGAGAAAAGGCTGACCCCTAATCTTAAAACTATGACTCCCTAGTTAAGGCAAAACCAAGCCCCTTAAAGTCAAAAGCTTCCAACATCGTCTGAGAAGAATCAAGGAAGAGTAAATGAATTATTGCAGCAATTAAAATAGCTTTAAAGTGGGCATAAGTATATATACATATCGCAGAGCACGTCCCAGCGCGAGAGCACCACAGTGGGTTCAATTCCTCTCTGTTCTATTTGAGAGGGTTGTTCGCCTCCAAAGCTTTGACCTGTACAGACAGCAAGCGGGGCCAAACAATTTGCTTGTCTCACCCAGGGAGGGAAGTGGAGCCATTGCATTTGGCCTTCAATGACCCTGGGGGCAGAAATGGAGAGTAAAGGACACACACACACACACGCATCCACACACACAATGTAGGTCAGAACAGCTGAGGATAGACAGAAAGAAGGAAGGAAGAAAGGAAAGAGACCTAAAGTGGCTATTGTCTGGTGTTTGGCATGACGGCTCTAGAATTAGTCATTGAGAAATGCCTTTGAATGTTCTGCACTGTATTCTCCCTCCCTCCAGAGAGAGAGAGAGAGAGAGAGAGAGGAGCTGCGTGTTTGTTGGTATGTATTTTAATGCCAGTCTGTCTCAACTGGTAAGATTGTTGTCTCAGAGTCAAAACATTGTTGGTTCAAGTCCCGGATCAGTACTTCTGCCTCACAGTCACAGTTAATGCCAGACAACGGCTGGATTGGTAGAGGGGTGGGTACTTTGGATAAGACATTAAAGCAAGGTCCTGTCTTGACTGTTCAGGTGGACACTACAGACACTGTTGTACTATTCGAATAGTAGAGTAAAATTCTACAAAGCACTTTGAGTCTTCATCCCGACATGGAAGTTTTTATATCCTCTTTCTTTTCCTCCTTTTCGGAAAATAAATTGTTGGTGTATCATTGTGCTTTAGCATCCATCTCTCTTGCGCTCTCTCTCTCTCTCTCTCTCCCTCTCCCTCGCTCGTTGTCTCTCAAGTTCTGGGTGGAGGAGGGTTAAAACAAATAGTGTTCTGGGTCTTCTGTTTACTTGAGCACTATGAAAACACTCGTGGTCATACATATGCTCCTGTAGGCTGCCAGGGAATCCTTCTTTGACCTTTGGAAGAGAAGTCCAGCTGTGCCAGTCAAGTAAAGATGTGGCAGATGAAAGCAGCAACCAGCAACTGACTAATGAGAGAATCATTTGTTTGTCGTGAGCAGAAACTAAATGATCACACCCCAAGTTCGCCTGATCAGCTTCACATCAGAGCAAATATCTCTGAGCAGGTTTCCAACACTAATAATAATAATAATAAAAGTACAATGCCATAGTTCACCTTACACACTCAAAGCATTAAAGAATTCTACTTTTTCTATCTGCGAGGTTATAGCATCACCAATTTGAGACTTCGCTTGCAAAGCGCTGAATTTTTTTTTAAATGGGAAAGTAAAGAATTTTATTGGGGTGGGGGGGAAAAATCTCAAACGTTGCAATAGGATTTGAATCCCGGAAATATATTGGTGTTGCGACGGAGAGAACGAGAGAGAGAGAAAGAGAGAGGGAGGGAGGGAGGCAAGGTGAGAGGGAGAGAGAAAGAGAGAGAGAGATAAAAGTCACAATTCAAAGTTTTGGACGTTGGTAAAGAAGCAGGCAGCTCAACGTTTAAAAGAGATCGTGTTGCAACTTTAAATAATTCTCTTGTTGAAAAAGTAAACAGTGGGTTTTGGGTGACCTGCTCTACTGGGCTGAATAAACAGGGACACAAGTAGATGGCACAGCTAACGACACGTTTAAAATAACCACACAGTTTTGTATCAGGAATCCCTCCAGCTGTTACACTTAGATCCCGACTGCATCTGCAACAGTCTGTTTGAGGGTCACTTTTAATGACTAACAATAATTAATAATAATAATAAAGTAGTCACTCAATCCGTGGGTCACCGCTGTGAGCAATCGGCTGCCGTGTTACAGTCAATTCACTTTACGGTATGCGATCTGCGAAGCACTTTGAGACGTCTCGAAGCTGCGATAAAGCGCTATGTCAAACGCGAGGATTATCATGATCGCGTTGGTGTGGATGATGTGGAAATCTACTTCGGTGAAAGGGGGGAAAAAAGTAATCAGACACCTTGACGAGATGAAGGGAGAGGAGACAATCGGAGGGAAAAGCCCGATTACTCGGTTGCTTTAACAATACAAAAGCAAACACTGTAAACGGTAAAAATGACTAACATACAACAATACAGCAAAATACCTGGGGCAGGTGCATGTTTCTAAGGCGCACAAAACTTTCTATTCATCTGTTTCCGGGTGACAAAGTGGTTCTATGCGCAATTAATGACAACCGCGGTTGAGTTGTATCTACGGGTGCAGAATTCTTATACAGTCAATAATAATCCTCGCATAGGAGGCAGCACCCTTCACGTTAGGCTACGCTCTAAGGTGTAGTGACTGTGTATTCTGTGAACGATCGTTGGCAGTCAATTCGTGCAGCACAAATGTCCCACAAACAGCCACATGGCTCCTGTGATAATTGACAGCACTCCCTCCCTCCCCCACCACCCCACAACACCCCCCCCCCCCCCACCCCAGCATTGCATTGGAGTAACAGCTCAGACTGGAGGAGTCTCATTCATACAGTCAGTGAAAGGGATTTGCAGGGAGTCAGCCATATTAATAACCGAGAGCAGTGACACTAGACGACCAACTACAAATTCAGCAAATCTCAAGTCACTTTGAACTAGATTCGCTTCTGATCTAGCAAAATCTGTGTGACTGAAAGTACAGTACACCGGTGATTGATCTGAAAGGCATCACTAATAAGAGAACTTTGAAGTTGCATTCCCAACTGAAATCAATAGTGTCGGTCCCTCAGCTATCCAAACATTGGACAAGCGTGCTGCTCAATCATCTAAATGCACCCGTCTCAGCAGCTAAATCAACCTAGTAAAAAAAGGCAGACAGAAAGAATCAGAATTTTTATCTCGCTTCCCCTATGTGAAAACATCTCAAAGCACTTTACAGTAATTACTGTCAAATGGGGCAATTGTTTCGCAGGCAAATGTAACGTAGCAATATGGCTGCGTAGCAAAGGAGTCACAAAACAGTTCTTGAAGTGAATGACAAATTCTTTACCTGAAAGACTGTTGATCAGGATTATCCCCCTGAAATAACCCCTTAAACAGGTACAGGTGGGGTACCTATCTCAGCTTCCCCTTTAAATACATCTATGCTATTTGCCTCCACAATTCCTTGTGGTAGCGAGTCCCACATTCCCACCAACTCGCTGCGTAAGGAAATTTCTTTTAAACTTCCCTATTTGATCTTTTTGTGACATGAGATGGAAGAGAGTGAAGAAGCGGGGATTTTATAACGAATGGAATAAGAAAAACTTTCAACAAGAAAGTCGGGGTGGTGGGGGGGAAGCAAAGCCTTCAGAGCAAATTCTCTGTGCAAGCTGTCGTCATTTAGCAAACTCCCCAAAACATCTTTCATTATCAAAATTAGAGATTAAATCGGGCCCTCATCCAGGTAACGTGGGATTGTTCCCCACCCCCCACAAAATAAGTAAATGCTGCAGCAAAAACAAATTGTAAACAAGATTGCAATTTTCCATCTGGATTTGACGTCCCCCAAAAGAAAAATTTGGTTCAATTGCATCTAATGCACCTATCTTTTCATTTCAAGGCAACTCATAGGCCATTTGAAGTTCCATTAAACTGCATCACCATAATTACAGTCAAGATCAATTTAAATTCTGCCGTTTACTCACACACACACAGGCGCAGTCACAAAAACACAAAGCCCTCGAGAAACGTTCTCTAGTCACTTGAGCGAGTTCGAGCTGCAACTTTGTCCTTGGAGATATTATCTATGTTTCTTTCTCTCTCTCTCTCTACTCGCCCAGGGTACTCTGACCCTCATTGTAAGCAGACTTCATGCAGTCTGCAAATTTCCAGGTAGTGTGTGTGTTTTTTTTTGGTTTCTCTCTGTCTCTCCCCCACCCCATACTCAGAAACTGTAAAATGGTTTCAGATGGTTGCTATTTGCCAAACGACCTGATTAGTCGCAAAATATGTCTTATTTCAACAAATCTCACTCACCTGAAAGTTTCAATTGCCGGCCATCTCGTGCGATCAAAGAGGAGATGTTATTGCAGCAAGGACCATCTGTTAAAGAGCAAATAGATGAAAATAGGAGACAAAAGAGCGATCAATTTGGGAGGAATGCTCCTTGATGCATGCGTGATGGAATGGCGAACAGTGACTTGGTCGTAGGGGGAAATGTATACAGAAAGATGATTAGGATGGGCGGTGGTTCCCCTGGTAGAGTAATTAGGCCTGTTTTGCGCTGTGTAGTCTGCTGTTTGCACTGTGAGTCACCTTCAAATGACAGTGTCGACGCTTTGTGGTCACTCTTTTACCCACAAAATCCACAGTCACTCCACAGTTTATTTCTGCGAAGCGCTTTGAGAAGACTTGAAGACATGATAAGGAGCTATATAATAATAATAATAATAATCCTTGCATTTGATATAGAGCTTTTCATGTCTTCTAGACGTCTCCAATCAAATACAGGGATTATTATTATTTTTAAGCAACATTTAGAATCGATGCCTGGGTTCTGTCCCATTTTGGGACCAGGGCTTTCTAACCTAGCCCCAGTTATTCCAGTAAAACAGCCTGCAGTAGAGCAGAGAGAAGAGATGATTCCAGCAACACAGTGGCTGCCAGCCCTATACAGTATTGTGGTGTTTTGCTCAGCGGCAAAAGTCCTATTGAATCAGGCAGGTTGACACTTGGCTACGGGACTTGTGTTCCATTTGGTGTGTCCTGTTAATGGCCTAATATTTAACACCTTCGTTTTTTGGGGTCTGTTAATGGGCTTCGGAAGTATTTGGGAAAGTTACTCATTTCCCTTCCCCACAGATTGGTGGTGAACACTGTTCCTTATACAAATACACACTCAGCACAGCTGAGAGCAATTCTCTGTGAAGCACTTTGAGATGTTTCGGGATTGTTATTATTTTTATTATTATCGTTGTCATCATGACCATTTTAAAAGGCTTTAGTGCGTAGGATTTCCTAGCATTTGCTGCCACTGCTACGCGAGTCATCGTTCAAACACAGTAAATAAATTAGTCATTATATTGGGATTTTCAGAAGCTTTAAATCAGTGAGTCAATCTTTGTTTGACCAGTAGTTTTTATATAGCAGTTTAAGACTAGTCTAGGGGGTGCCCTTAAATAAGCACATATTTTCTTATGTGTAAATGTATCAGTTAAACGTTTCTAGGTTTTGGCTCAGAACCAATAAAACCGAGACACGCTCATTTAATGATCGCAACAGAAATGAGCTAAAGCGAAAGAGAGGAAAAAAAGCACTTCAAGCACTATAACATTTCATGGTTGCCTAGAGAGAGCAATTTTCCATCAAAGGTAGGGGATGGGCTTAAAAGTAAGTCTTAGAAGCATGTAATAGCATTTTTATCATGTGTACGGTTCTGCGTTTGCAAGCAGCAGCTCATAAAAATTCTTGGGAAAATTTATTGCAATTGAATTGAACTTTTTTCTTTCGGAATACAAGAGGTTTGAATCTGGCATTTGAGCACACCCAGCGTTCTGCATGTACCTCTCTGGTAACCAAATCATATATTTACAAGTCACCTTTTCATCAGAACTAATTCAAGCCAGATGTTCAGACTCCATGAGCGCCAGAGTCACCTTAGACCTCTCTCTCTCTCTCTCTCTCTCTCTCTCTCTCACCCACCCACCCACCCCCCCTTGCTCTTTCTATCAGCTGAATTAGTCTCCGCTGATTTTCATCTCCTTACGTTATCAAGGAGTTGGTTTCATACTTAACTTGCACAATTATTCCCACTGAAGAGAATCAATGTTTGTATGTATAACAAAATCCCTCCCCCAAAAAAATTCCAATCGTGCATGAGACATCAAAAGTTAACCCATTCATACACTCCCACGCCAAACGATAGCCTGCTAGAGAGGCAGAACAGTTAAACCCGTTGTACTTGGAAGATTTGGGACATGAAAGATGGCCTTGGAAATGGGTGTCTGTAAGAATCTTCGCGACGGAAAATTCCGGGGAGCATTTTAGGACCACAATTTTCACCCCAATTAATGGCTTGCAAGCGCAGAAATAGACGTGAATGACTTGGCTTTGAAAACGTAGGATGTAGAGTGACATTGAAAGCTCCCAAGTTAAAGGCTACTTTCCCTTTGAGTGCCATTGCTTGGGGACTTAAATTAAAAATACTATATATATTAAAAACATTAATTGCCATTGTCTTGTGTTTTACCCAATTATTTGATGGCCTGGCCTGGCTCAGTTGGTCAGAGGGTTGTGGATTTAAACTCCTATACTTTCAGGATTAAGGGGTTTCAACTATTACACTGCTAAACTGGATGCAAGACTCGACATGCAAAACTTGAAGTGAGAACCAGAAGGATTAGGCACCCACTCCCTCCTCACCCTCAAATCTAGCAGAAGCCAATCCATCCAAACCCTGTATCACAATGAGACTTGTAGCTCAGTGGTTAGAACACTCGCCTTGCAAGCGAGAGACCTGAGATTGATTCCAGCAGGGCAAAATGTTACCTTACTCCACACACCAGCAGTTTGCCCAGCAGTAGGTAGGAACCTTGTTTGTTAGTCGATTGGCAGATCACTTTTCCGGGGATAATAATCCCTAAAAAAAAAGATTTGGTCTCTCAATCCACGACTGTTTGTGGGGACGCTGCTATGCACAATTGGCTGCTGTGTTTCGCCCACAAAGTCGATTTAATTTACAGTATATTCTATGAAGCGCTTTGAGATGTCCAGTAGACGTGAAAAGCACTATATCAAATGCAAGAATGATATTATTATTAGGATTAATCAAGTGAATCACCAATTTTGATTTGTGGGGACGGATTGGTGGCTGAGACGCAGGGAGGGAGAAACTCCCTTCTCTATTCGAATTGTGACATGGATTTTTTGAAAGCAGCTACATGAATCTCCTATAGCTCAGTGGTTAGAGCACTCGCCTTACAAGCCTGAGACCTGTGTTCGAATCCAGGCAGGTCAGGGCGAAACCTTGGGCAAGTTTTCTAACTCAACACACTTAATAATAATCTCTCCAAAAAAAAACACAATAATAAAAAAAATTGGTCATTTCAATCCACAACTGTTTGTGGAGGACGCTGCTGTACGCAATTGGCTGCCATGTTTCGTCCACAAATATACAGTCAATTCACTTTACAGTATATTCTGTGAAGCGCTTTGAGACATTGATAAGATGTGAAAACGCGCTAAATCAAAGGCAAGGATTATTTATTATTATAACTGCATTGAAGCGTCGGATGAGACACTAGGAGCTCAAAGTCATCACCTAGGGCTTCAATCCACAATATTCTGACTCAAAAGACAAGACTGCTGCCAACCGAAGACCTAACACATTGAACTGAACAAAAGCTGTAGTTTTCACTCCGCACCAAATGTCTTTTGTTGTTTTTTCTTGTGTGGGCGACGGACGGGCAGAAGATATTGAGAAATCCGGCTGATTTTTTCCTTTCTTCTGAAATATACTTCGATATACATGGCTACTGCTGACAATTCCTGCGGCGCCCTGGAAGATAAGAGAGGAAGGAAAAAGAGTTTAGAAACTTGGATATTTTCTAATAGTTTAGTCTAGTTTAAGGGTGACTGAAAAGGTAAAATTTGGGCCTATGAGGTTTTTATTAGTGGCAAAGTGCCCGGACTAGTGCAGGAAAAATATACTTGGGTTCAAGAGAAATTAATATGCAATCCAGCTTTGCGATGTTAGTCCAAAAGAAATAAAAGGGTTTTGCTGCTCTCAAACTTCCTGAATGTTCAATAGCTGAAATGGAAGCCAGCCAAAGAACCAGATAAGTTTCCACATTTGCTGGTGAGGTTTATTCTGGCTCGGTTCTGCGAATCGCAGCCACATGAGCAGCTTTTGCAGTTTTTCTCCCACCTCTGCCAGGTCTCACTAATTTTCATCACGATTTCTCCAACGTTTCATGATTGTTTTTTCACGTTCCACCGCCTTATTTGAACATCTCCGTGCGTTGTGCACACCCAGCGAGAAAGGCCAGTTGAAACCTGGGCGTTTCGGAAATAACCCCTCTTGTGTTGATTTGGACGTCTTGGAACTCCCCAGTAAATGCCCCGGTAATTGTTGCAGAAATAATGGAAACAACTAAACCAGACAACTGACATATTGAAAACTCCTCTTGTGGTGGACTCTGTTCCCTTGACAGAGTCTTAGCTGAAGATCAAATCCTCCGGAAACCTGTTCAATGGAATTATAGACTGCGCTACCTAAGTCTCACTGGAAAGGTTAACAAAAGAAGTGAAAATGCTCTTAAACTATCGCATACCTTAGGATTACTGACTTGTAGCAGAAAAGCTACGATCCGCTCTCCATCCCCCATGTGGGATCTCTCAGAGAGTATTGGCTAAAATTGCAGGAAACTGCACATTTCGAGGTCTAATTTTTCAAAGAGGGAGCATGCCCCCAAAACACCCTCCCCCATTTATGCGAGCTTGCCGGCTTGTATTGATTGACAGTACGCAGAGTAGTTTCAAACCTCGCAAGAGAGAGTGGGGCACAGTCACGCGATGAGACTGGCCCCCAATCCATTCGACAGTCAAGTCGATTTGTTGTTCGTAAGAAGAACAAATTGTCTACAAAACGCCCGGTACTACACTGTACAGTCAATCCCACAAAGTAGGTCGAGACATCCGCCTGATGTGAAAGACATTCTATCCCAACCAGGGATAATGATGATGATTTTGATTATTATCATTCAGAGCCTTGGGACATCCTCCCAACATGAAAGGCGCTTTTGTATTATGATTACTGTTGACCTTTGCATTTGAGATCGAGTCTATCACCTCGAAACGTCTCCAAAGACTTGACATGAATTACCGTCAAATGTGGCTGTATTTGCGGACGATCGCAGCGGCCAATGTGTGCACACAGCGTTGCTCTGCAAACAACCCAAAAAAGGGCAAATAGCCAACTTATTTTGCAGAATTGTTGGCCAGGACACTGGGAGAATTCAGAGAAGCAGAAGAAGCAAAAGAAGAGCGATTCATTTTTGCCAAAGCTCCATAAACCATAGACAGAGAGGCTTTCAACGTGTGAAGTGCCAAAGGAGACATCATCATTCACTAAAATTAATGGCCCTCACTTTTGTTTTACAATTGTATTAACTCAGTGATGGTTTGTCAACAGAACCGCAGTCAGGTGTGCCTGTGGGACTTGTCTTGTTTTAGAAAGTGAGGTCTGAAATTGAATCCATGTGTAAATAAAGAAAATTTTACAAATCACTTTTGACGCCGTTAATTTAAGCGGCGGCTTGGAATGCGAGGAATGTAACGAGTAGCGAACAGTTGTGCTGTTGATCTAAAACAGAAGACCTCGACAACACAAAGTGGGGCGGATAGACTCCTTCTTGAGATTGAAAATGAATTAGAAAACGCCACCAAAGTGTCAGGAATTGTTAATCTTTGTAATCGTTAAACATCCACACTCTGGTGTGTGTTAGAATTGGAAGGTTACATTGTTCGAAAAACTGCCCTATTTCAGCCGAATGTTTGTTCCTTCCCCCCACCCACCCAATTAGATCCATAAAAGCAGATGGTTATATTCAAAATAACTGCTGAGCAATACGCGTGAAGAAAGGCTACACTTTTTATGATGGTAGTGCAAAAAACCAACAGTGACACCAGCCAAATATAGGTCCTGTTTTTGGTCCCTTATCAAACGGGAGCGCCAACAAGCCAGGAAAAAATGAGGCATCCGTCTCCCATGTGCATATCCCACAGTGTCTTCTCCTCGCTCCCTCCCTTGCCTCCTTCAAGGCATGACTCAAGACTTCACTCTTCAACCCCATCTTCAGTCACCCTCCTACCCCTACCTTCCTTGCCCTCAACCGCTCTTGATCCCAACCTCAGCTCAGGTCCAAATCCTTGACTGTCCAGTGCCTTTTTTCTATTGGATCCTCTGTGCCATACACTCCCCCCTTTAATGTAGTCCAGTGGTGGCTGAAAGAGGGGCGAAGGAAAAAAGGAGTCCTGTAGCTTAGTGGTTAGAGCACTTGCCTTATAAGCATGAGACCTGTGTTCGAATCCAGGCAGGTCAGGGCGAAACCTTGGACAAGTTTCCTCATGCCACACGCCTAATAATAATCCCTCCAAAAAAAACACGATAATAAAATTTGTCATTTCAATCCACGACTGTCTGTGGGGACACTGCTGTGCGCAATTGGCTGCCACGTTTCGCCCACAAATATACAATAAATTCATTTTACAGTATACTCTGTGAAGCGCTTTGAGACGTCTGTCTAGAAGACGTGAAAAGCACTATAGCAAATGCAAGGATTATTATTATAATAAAAGAAAAGATTTTAAAAGAAAAATGTATTTGTCAATATATTTTGAATGTCAACACAATAGTCCTGTACGTTCGGCAACTGCCATTGTCAAATCAGTAAAAGACCGTGCTAACGTCTGCTGAGAAATATCCAGAAGACAGTCTGCATTGTTTCATTCAGTCCACAGAAACACTCCTTGGTCCTCGAGAAACTCTTGCGGATATCTGGAAAACCTCAACTGAGTACCAGCGTTTGAAGGAACACAGATGTCTCTGGATTTACAAGGAGAAGTTGGGAAAATGGGGAATGTTTCCTTGTCCATCGAGCTAATGATTTCCTCCACTCACACAATAAAGGAGTCAGGAATATCAGTGGACTGGACAATAGTTACACCGCACACCAGGACTCTGAATTCCCAGTCTAGGCTGACACTCCAAATACTGGGAGAGTGCTAGGAGAGAGCTGGTTCATAGTAGATGAGTTCCTTCCAATGAGACATTGAAGGTTGAAGATCCCATTGCACTGTTCAAAAAGGGTAGAGGTTTTCCCGCAGTACCTTGACTCTCTCAGATAAAATCCATCATTCATTTTATGCCTATTTGTGAGACAACGTTGTTGTTTGCAAATTGGCTTCCAAGTTCCACAACGACAAAATTACATTTGGGTAGCGCACACACAAAAAAAACAGTCACGACATTTGTAAGTCAGTAATCTCAGTAAATTTGAGATGTCTTCTCACATGAAAGGCACTCCATCAGATGCAAGAATTATCATTTCATTATTATTATGAATTGCAAACTCAAAGCCAAAGAAAGAACATTAATTTTATTACATTGAAATGCATCCAAGAGCAAAACTGATAGTTATTTTCAAATGTAATAATAACGATAATCCTTGCATTTAATATAGTGCTTTTCACGTCTTCTAGACGGACGTCTCAAAGCGCTTCACAGAATATACTGTAAAGCGAATTGACTGTATATTTGTGGGCAAAACGCGGCAGCCAATTGCGCACAGCAGCGTCCCACAAACTGTCGTGGATTGAAATGACCAATTTTAGTATTGTGTGTTTTTGGGGACGAATGATTATTAGTTGTGTGTGTGGAGCAAGGAAACTTGCCCAAGGTTTTACCCTGACCTGCCTGGATTCGAACACAGGTTATAATCATGCTTATAAGCTGAGTGCTCTAACCACTGAGCTACAGAACTCCTTGTAGGGATTTTCTTTTTCTTATGGCAGAGAGGCAGTTTTTGAGTGAATAATCCGAAGGATCAGGGCACTGGGAGAAATTGCTTCCTCTTTTTGAATAGTGAGAGTCCCTCTAAGCAGACAAACATCAACTTATCCAAAAGGCAGACACTAGAACAATACAGCACTCGGAAATACTGTACTTTGAGTATAGCTTTGAACATGAGCTCAAGTACTGGAGCCCTGTGGCTCAGTGCTTAGAGCACTTGCCTTACAAGCGAGAGACCTGGGTTCAATTCCAGGCAGGGTGAAATCTTGGGGAAGTTTCCTAACTCAACACGCCTAATAATAATCCCTACCAAAAAAAATTAGGTCACTCAATCCATGACTGTTTGTGGGACACTGCTGTGCGCAATTGGCTGTCACGTTTTGCCCACAAGTATTCAGTCAATTCACTTTACAGTATTTTCTGGGAAGCGCTTTGAGAATGTCTGTTGTCATCTGCAAGCTGTGACTTTGAAAAAAAAATCTTATATATGCGGTATATTACAATAATCCTTGCATTTGGTATAGCGCTTTATCAAGTCTTCGAGACGTCTCAAAGCGATTCACAGAAAATACTGTAAAGAGAATTGATTCTATATTTTGTGGGCGAAACACGGCAGCCAAGTGCGCACATTGGCACACATATATATTTTATATATAAATATATACTGTAATATACTTATCCCAGAGATCTTGCAGATGCTGGCAATGTAAGAGTTAATAATATCTACCCCCAAATGTACCCCCAAAACAAAGCCTTCCCATCACATACAGTAATTAGTATTCCTCCGCATATTACACATTGCCAAGGCCACAATCAGCTACCTTTTTGACCGTTGAGTTTCCAGTCTATCAGGACCAATGCAGCAACAGATTCGTAGATTGAACAGATGATGGGAAATATCAGTCGTAGGAGTCTGGACTAGCTCAGCACAAACCACTCTCGCTGGGATCATTCACAGTTGGAGTGGATGGTGATTTCTGGATCTTCTCCTGGCTCGTGCACAGTCCCACTTGCCAAGGTCGACCCCATTACCAACAATGAGATTTTATGAGGAGAAACAGTAAGGCGCAGTCAAAACCAAATGAAAATACGCCGGTATTTTTACAGTCGCACAAAGAATGTGCTTTGGCGGATTTATTTTGATGGGGAAGGGCTACAGGGGAGGGTGATTTGTTTGTGTTATGAAATCAGTGGCAGTCCTCCGTACAGTAAGCAGAGCCAACCAAAGTCCTACAGAACATTCGGGAGCAAATCAAGAGAAGTGACCTCAATAAAATCCAGAATATACCGTATACAAAAGCCAGTCATTCAACATGGGACAGCCAAGCGAACTGTACTTTGTTAATAGGCCAAACTTTGACAAGTTGCTTCACGCGGCTTGTTGTGAAGGGAGTAATTAACCGAAGTAAGAATGTCCACTGAAATTAACAAAGCATGGAGTCAATCTTTCCTCTGAACTCCGAGAAGGTTGTTATAGGACTGGAGCTCAGGAGAATCTAGAGCCATTGGCGACTGGGAAGATCAAAGGTTGCCTCATTTTACAGCACTCTCCAAAAAGAAAAGGAACAGCAGATTTCCGATAATGCCATTCGCAATGGCAAGCTATGTGGTTTTAGCTGTCGAGACTCCAGCAGTTACCCCTAATGCACACTCTGGGGGGCTCCAAGCCTTGGCTCTTGCCAACCTAAGCTCACTATACTCACGGTGGATTTAATCAAACGCGGAAACTTGCCATTTTCCAAGTGTCATCTTAAGAACGGGCAGCATCTGACGCAAAATTACATTAGATTTGTTAACTGAAACGCAAGTAAAAAAAACGATTTAATTTTGAGTTAGGATGCTAACTCAAAAACGAAACGTTGCTGAGTTAGGGTGCGGCGGGGCACTATTTAAAGTTTGGAAGCTACTGCACTACGCTGAAGGGACTATAGGAATTTCCTGCATTGGAAGGTCCTTTCTATATCCAATCATGTGTCAAGGAAACTGGAGAACAAAAACACACGCAGGAGCTCAATATAAGGCTGCACACAGAATCAATAAATTACACTGCTCAGCTTGTAACACTCAAAAACTATCATTATGCACCCTTAACCTAAATTCATATAGGAGTTAAAATAAATTATCTTTATAAAGACATTCTCAACAAAACAGCCTTTCTGCCAGATCACCATATATCTCCCTTCAAACCTCAAGGCAGTCAACAGTTCTATTACATTGGAGCGTTCTCTGTTTACACAGATGTCTGGAGTTCTGCTCAGGATTTTAAGCCCTTGTAGATTTCGGCTCACGAAAAAGAAAAATAAATTCTCCCCCCCCCCCCACCCACCACTCCCCCCCCAAAAAAGACTTTTACATTAAGAGACGACAGATTCGATCGCGCCGAACTTCTTAATTAAAAATGGATTTCTTAATCAATAAAAAATCTGAGCGATTTGGCGTTTGAAAAGCGGGTCACCGCAACTCGAGAGAACCATGCTCTGAAAATAGATCGAGTTACAAGTACTTTTTCGGGGAGCGTGCATCACGCTGTTCCGGATTTCTCAATCAAGAAATACCGCACAATTGACTCGAAAAGGCAAGCATTAAAACGGATGATTTGTTTCGAAAAGCGAAGGAAATGAAGAGAAGTGAAAACACACTTGTCTCTTGACTCGCAATTTAAAATGGCAGGATTATCTTAAAAAGAGCAGGAAGGGAACAGGGGGAATGCAATTAATACAATAGTTTAATACAATCCAGGCAATTAGCAGCAGATCCAATGCTGTTCAACTTGATGGCAGATTGTAAATCCACTATAAATGCTTCGCTGATGCTAGGTAAACAGTGAAGTGATGAGGGATTAAAAGCCTTGAATGTGGGACTTCTAAAAAGATTGCAACAAGTTTCTCCTGCGTTGGACCTGCCAGGTTCCGTGGTTCACAATAGAATAATTCTTACCTTTTTAACCCGAGTTCAAAAATTAAGATCCCATCTGCCTGATTTGGTCAAGGTGAAAGAGTGTGCGGCAGGATTTCAAAAGAGAGCAGGGAATATGTTTGACTCAACTTCAAAGTTATCCATGGTCTTGTGTGAGTTGTTTATGGGACAATGGTGTACTTAAATTCACTGTTGCGTTTCACCCACAAAACACACCGTATACATTTTAGAGCACTAATGATAATAAATCCTTGCATTTGATATAGCACTTTTCACGTCATCTAGAAGTCTCAAAGCACATCACAGAATCTATTGTCAAGTGAATTGACTGTATATTTTGTGGGTGAAATGTGGCAGTCATTTGCGCACAGCAGTGTCCCACAAACAGTCGTGGATTGAAATGACCAATTTATTATCATTGTGTTTTTTTTTGAAGGGATTATTATTAGGCATGTATGTGGAGTAAGGAAACTTGCCCGAGGTTTCGCCTTGACATGCCTGGATTCGAACACAGTTCTCACGCTTGGTAAGGCGAGTGCTCTAACCACTGAGCTGCAGGAAGAGCCAGCGTGACAATCAGAGAGAAGTATTGTGCAAGAAAAATTGAACCAACAATCAAGTTGAGCAAACTGTGGAATATTTATCATTCCAGTGATCAGGATAATAATGAGGCTTGGGACAGTTAATCAGAGACCCGCAGAGGCTCGTTGGGCCCATTGGCCTCCTCGTGCGTTGTAATATATTCCAAGATTCTACGATAACATCACCCAGAATCTATCGCTAAGGGGTTACGCTCTTTTTCTCTCTAAAGTTTTTCTTAAAGAGTTACAACCACATTGTTTCCTCCCAACTCCCCCTTGTGGGATTCCAGACCGACCGGCCCCCTTTACCTTTGAGACTGAAGCACACAGTTCATGAAGTCGGTGAAGGGCTTAATACGCAGCGAAGCTTTTGGAACACTCCCTTCTCCAGCTCCTCCACCCTCGACCTCCCCTGCCAAGAAGCGTTCAGCCATGTCACTCACCTCACCTCTTCCCATTTCCAGCCAGTCACCAAGCAAGCTTTTCCCTGCAGATTAGATGAAGGAACTGCATTCAGTCAAGCTCTAACCATGCCAGAGGGAGGAGATTTATAGTAATACCATATGGCTTGCAAATAAATGAATGTATTCATAAGGAATGATTTCATATGAATTGATTTTCAACACTCCCAATTATTAGATATGGTGTTGTACTGAGGGCACAATCCTTCACAGTTCATGACATGCTTCTATGCCCTGCAGTAAATGGATACTTATGGGCAAAGCAATTAATACTGTAGCAATTTTTCTAATTTTCTGAAAATATTCGCTGTAGTTTTATTCAGGTATAATACACTGCACAGCAACTGTATTTAAAAAAAAACGCACGTTTGTTCTGGTCCATTCCATATGGCAAACAGTTTAAAGTCCACACGAATGAAAGGCTGTCTTGGATCATTGCTGTAACAGTGAGGCTTGGATTAAGAAGTGTACAACTCTAGTCAGAAGGTAAAAGAATAGATCAGAAGGTCACAGTTCAAATCCGGATCTGCACTGAGTTAGTTGATCTCAGTTTGGACAGCAGAAAGAGTCGTACAATTGACCTCAGTGCATTACAGACAGCGAAGGAAATACACAGTCAAATCCATTTTACAATATATTCTGTGAAGCGCTTTGAGATGTCTCGAAGACCTGAAAGCATCTATATCCAATACAAGGATTATTATTATATCAAATGCGAGGATTATTATAATATCATTATAAATTTCAGTCAGCATTTTTATATCTGACTGCAATCCAGAAATCGTTACTGGGTGGGACAATCTCTAGTACACAGCGAGCAATTAATTAAATAAATAATAATATAAATAATTGAATACATAAATGCCCAGCGGAGCAGAACCCCAGTCACATCAACATGGGGCCAAGATGAGAATTGGAAATTTCCTTATCTGGCAAAACACCTTATCTCTGTTCCAGATGTCCTTTGTTCTTTAATTTTGTCATTACAGCAATGGTAATCTAGGAGGTTTTAGCTGGTTAAAGTCTAGCAGTTACCCCCAACGTATACCAGCACCTGATACTTTCCGGAATTAGGTAAGCAAGATGTGTCTCTCCAGGGAGAGAGAGAGCCCATTCCATTCCAACAAGCCAGCTCTGGGATTTCTAGGTGTAGGGGAGATGCATGGAATTCTCAGTTGGGTGTGAATAGTCTTAAGCAACCCTGATGGGTTTCCTCATGTGTCAGATACCTGGCCGACCCAAAAAAACGTTTCGCTGAAGAGGAGAGAGCATCTGATTGATACATCAGGAGGTCTAGATATTTCAAATATAGGTTCGTGACTTGGAACTAAGCAGTTGAGATTCAGAGTACATGTACTTGGCCAACAGTCTGACAGGAAATATTAAGCTTCCAAAAGAGTAGCTTCACAGTTTGTCCTGACATGCCAACGCTATTTTATTCTAACCATAATTTACATTGTGTTGTCACTCATCGGGAAGCAGGACACTGATGTACATATTGCCAACTACAAAAAGTAAAGGTCTCTTTTCTATTGAAATTCTGTCGCATCGTTCAGCCAAGCTGCGTTCATGATAAGGGGGGTGGGGTGGGGGGGGGGGGGGTGGGTGCAGTGGGTGAGGGTTGGTGGTTACGCCGCATCAAATTGCGAACAGAGTGGTGTTTAGCATCGGCATGTGAGAGATTTCTTCGACCTCAGTGCCTTGCCCATTGTGTGCAGTGCAGGGGGAAGCTTGTCAATAGGAGGAACTGGATTATAACAGGCACCTTTACAGGTTCAGACTAACCACCGTAATTTACACTGTTTCATTGTCCGCATTTTCGGCCCAAGAGGGCTCCATTCCGCCTGTGTTGTTTTGTGCTCTGTGACCAAATCGGCTCAGTTCAGTTACCTCGTCTCCCGCAACAGTAAAAGGTTCTTGAGGGAAAA
The DNA here is from genome assembly GCA_035084275.1 of Hydrolagus colliei. Classification (NCBI taxonomy): domain Eukaryota; kingdom Metazoa; phylum Chordata; class Chondrichthyes; order Chimaeriformes; family Chimaeridae; genus Hydrolagus; species Hydrolagus colliei. The sequence goes on from CM068750.1 coordinate 2,543,333, forward strand.
GACTGTCTGAAATTTCAAAGACAACTTGTTTCTTTAGCTTGCACGTGGAAATATGACTACCTCCTTTGATCCGCTAGCTGATCACTGCAGTAAAATTTTGCACCGAGGTTTAAAACCTCACGTGGTTTCGTCTCCTTGATAAGGTTATTCAAGAAGTCAATTGATTTAGTTTGTCAAGACATTGCTTTCATAGATCGCTTGGTGAGATATGTTCTGAGATATCAGTGCTCATAAAGTTGGTTCTCGTTTTCAATACTCCCCTCAGGAAGGACACTGGACTTCTTGAAGAAACAACTCAAAAATCTTGATGGAAAGGAGGGTAGGGTGGGTTTCTTAGAAGGTTGAGATACACTCCCAGCTTGAAAGCAAACCCCGGGCTGTCCAGCACCTCGGGACACCCTCCTAACCTGAAAGGCACGAGTAAATGTCAATTTGTGTTGCGCTGAGATCAAACAGGCCAAACAGCCTTCTTCACCCAAACCCAAATTGTGATCTTTCTAGTTTGCCAAGCTCTGTTGCAGTTTTGAACATGAGAAAGATACCAAATAAAGACAACCCTCTCTAGCCCACTTTTCACAGTTGTGGCATTGGTCGTGCGCTCCACTGTACAGCCTGCTCTCACTGTTGATTCCCTTCTGCGTAAATCATAATATGTGATGTCTCAAACATTATCCTTCAGCATGCTTTAAATCTTACAACTGACTGTAGAACTCATATTTGTGAAACATACCGGATCATCTGATGTAAACACATTACAGAGTTCACATGTCACAATATTTCCAAACTGCTAAAGCTTTCAAACCCGCGGAATAACTGGGTCACTCCATCGCATCAGCTACAATGGCACACACACACACACCACACAATGCCAGCAAACAGTGAAAGGAATAAATGCAATACACCAGGGCATCACAGCTAAATAGCTTTCAGCCCATTCTGAAGTGTCTGGCAAGCAGTTCTGTAGATCAACATTAAGCTTGAGGTGCACAAAGGAAACCTTCACAGTTATTTTTTTTACAAAAACACACGCACACACACACAGACTGGGTTCTTCAATCCACTTGCAAAAATTGACAAGAATGGTTATCTAATGAAAATGCACCGATGCCTCCCTTCACAAAACCTTGTTCAATTACGGCAAAATTGTGAACTTATCAACGAGACAATTGGATTTGGTTTGAAGTTCAACGGGCAAACTTTGAGTTGACATGCAGGTATTTAATTTACCGAGCTCACCATGAAGCAAATTGTTGGCACTTGCACAACAAAAAAATAAATCCAGTCAGTTATTTCTGCTGTCTGCATGGATCGCTTAAAAAGTCTTCAAAAACGGAGGCAGACCTAATCATGGCTAAACCCGGGTGACAATATGTACAGTATTTATAGATTCGCAAGGCCAATTTTAATAGTCTGTTCATTGTATTCACCACAAGGGGTCATTGTAGCTCTGTGTGAATTCCCCGTAATTGAGTTATTAAGTTGGGAGATTTAGTTTTTCCATGTAGCCTGCAGCAATGATGTTTTGGTGAGAGCTGCACACTTACCTGTAATATTTGATGGCACCGCGTTTAATCATGTCAGTGAATGACCCTCGCGTCTCATTAACGTCTATTAAGCGGACGATTGGAAGCGGCAGACAACACAGCCAACTAACATCTGGGACAAATATCAACCACAGATCGTAGATGGGAGGTGAGGGAATTTAGACGGGGGGAAAGTAGAGGGGCAATAGCTGGACCATTCGCGCTAAAGAGGATGCCAAAGCCAAGTGAGACTGGCGGGTTCACTGAGAAGACCTTTTAACACTGTAGCTCAGTGGTTAGAGCACTCGCCTCACAAGAGTGAGACCTGCGTTCGAATCCAGGCAGATCAGGGCGAAACCTGGGACAAGTTTCCTTACTCCACACGCAGGCCTAATAATAATAAGTCCAAAAAAACCACAATAATAAAAATAGGTCATTTCAATCCACGACTGTTTGTGGGGGACGCTGCTGTGCACAATTGGCTGCCGCGTTTCGCCCACAAATATACAGTCAATTCACTTTACAGTATATTCTATGAAGCGCTTTGAGACATTGGTAAAAATGTATAAAGCGCTATATCAAATGCAAGGATTATCATTATTATTAAAACTATGGGTGGAGCTTAAAAACAGTTCATCCCTGTATGATTTGTTTGTACGCAGACTGAGATCCTGCCACAATTGTTAAAAGCTCCAAAAAGGCAGTGAAATATAGTACCATTTTCAGGATACACATGGCCTCATAAAGCTCTTTGAGGTATTTTTCAGTCATTCAATTTTGCACTCACGATTATCATCTGGGTTCCAGTTATTCTGTGCATAAACCATGTGCGTCTATTTGTAAATAGCTTACAGTGGTGGCAGTGATGGTGGGGGAGGGTGTGGGTGTGGGGGAGGTGGGAGAGGAGGGAGTTGGAAAGCACATTTCAAAAAGTCAGCAGTTTTTCAATATGCAAGTTGTTATTTTGGGAGCACATTTGGTCACTGTGCTGTCAACACTGGGAAGAGTAATGGAGGACTGGAGTAGCACACGTACCAGTTCAGCAGAAAGTGATTTAATTCATTTGTCCGAACCCTACACAGCTCAGTCCAGTCCAGTTCCACTCAGTCCTCTTTGTAAGGAGAGGGAATGTGGAACAAGGATTACCAACATTACAGTAGAGTAATGAATCCAGCAGAAGTTTATTTTGCATCACCAAGCACAGTTAGATCACAGTTATTTTTATATCTTCAATAACACAGCATAGATAATAATAATAATCCTTGAATTTGATATAGCGCCTTATCACATCTTCTAGATGTCTCAAAGGGCTTCACAAAATATATTGTAAAGTGAATTGACTTATCCAGGAATAATAATCCCTTTTTTAAAAAAAATAATAATTCGGTCACTCAATCCACGACTGTTTGTGAGACACTGCTGTGCGAAATTGGTTACCGGGTTTCACCCACAAGATATACCAGCAGTGTCTCACATACAGTCGTGGATTGAGTGACCAAATTATTATTTTTTTAAAAAGGGGATTATTACCCCCGGAAAAGTGATCTGCAGATTGAAGATAGGAACGAGGATAAGCTATTCCGGCAGAGCCACATCGTAGGAATCGTACTATGATATTGATACTGTATTTGGATTCATAAAGGTTTCAGGAATGTCAGGCCTGATGCTTTAGTTGACATGGTGATTTCTCTCACACACGAACACAAGTACAGAAACACAAATAAATCTGTGTTCGGGTGGATGTTAAAGATCCAATGGGAACTGTTTCTCTCTCCCTGGCCAATAATCCCCGAGCAATAACATTGCTCGTTCACTTCATAGCTATAAGAACATAAAAAGTAGGAGCAGGAGTAGGCCATTTGGCTCCTTGAGCCTGGCCCGCCATTTAATAAGATTGTGATCTTCCATCCTAATTCCATTTAGCCGCCCTATCCCAATGTCCCTTAAACTGGTTAAAAAAAAACTGTTGATCACAGTCTCGAATGTGTTCAATGACAGAGCATCCATAGCCTTCCTGGATAGAGAATTCTATAAATTCGCTACCCTCTAAGTGAAGAAATGTTCTCTCAAATCAGTTCGAAAAGGCTGATCTTTAATCCTGAGACTATGACCCCTAGTTTTAGATTCTCCAACCAGGGGAAACAGTTTCACAACATCTACCCTGTCAAGGCCCTTAATAATCTTTTAGGTTTCTGCTATGCAAATTGGCTGCTGCGTTCGCCTACCATACATAGTCACTGCAGTTTACTGTAAATCCTGTGAAGCACTTTGAAACATTTCAGCGTTGTGGAATACTAGGTGCAAGGACTATTGTTGTAATTATGTATTTCGAGATGATTTAAAATGGAAAGTTGCTACATTTTTATTACAAGGGAGTCAAAAACAACGAGGGGCGTTATCAAATGACACCGATTTTTTTATTTGATGAACAGAGAGTTAGTTCACTCGGTGAGAAACAACATTAGTGGATACCAAGTTCGATTTCGCAGTATTTCTTTATCAAAAGATTCGAAAGGGAACTCCTTCCAGCAACAAACATTGAGAGAAACGCAACTCCAAATCTTGCTGCAGCAATCCCAAACTTGCTTACTTAAGAAATATTGCAAAATTCCTTCAATCAAAAAGCAAAATAACTGCAGATGCCGGAAATCTGAAATCAAAACAGAAGGCGCTGGGAACATGCAGCAGGTCAGGCAGCATCTATGGAGAGAGGAATGTGAGTCAATGTTTCAGGTTGACGAACTTTCGTCCGAACGCAAATCATGTACATCCATCAAATCCACTGCCACCAAAGTCTACCCTGATGCACTGGGACCGTTGCTTGGCTCAAAACAGGCATTGTTGCTGACCCGCTGGTAGACATTGCTGGTCAGGCTTTGAACCTTGGTCTTCAAGAAGGTTAACATACAAAGGCAACCTCGACTACCTTGGATGATGGAGAGAAAGGAGAAAAAAAAATGTTATGGGATCAAACCCCATCTGAGGAAGTTCAATTCTTTGAAGCTCCTCGAGACATCTCAATGACGCTATACCAAACACAAGGATTTGTATTATTTGGAGCAGTCAGATGGAGGAGATGCTAAAGAGAGCTGCCAACGACCATGGGACTGTTTCCCCCTCAGGAGGGAGGAAGGGGAGAAAAATCAGTCAAAATAAAAAGGCTGAAAATTGTATTGCAAAATACAGCTGTACAAATGAAATATTGGATAGGAACCTAGGCGTTTATTGAGTGTTATTACACTCAAGAGGCAGTCTTACAAAACTCCCAGCTATATTATTCACAAGTTGCAGAGTCAGCCTCTCTGAAATAATAAACAGTGTATCACTTCCTTTCTCGTTCAATGCCCGAAGCAGCCATTATAATGAGGGAGCTATAAAGAGTATCTCCATTATAAAGTGAAAAGTCAGCATTATACTGATTATATACATGAATAATATATCTTCCGTTTGATACAGCGCCTTATCACATCATTGAGATGCCTCAAAGTGCTTCACAGAATATGCTGCGAAGTGTAGTGACTGTGTATTTTTGTAGCGCGCAGTGAGCTCCATATTCAAGGCTAGTAAGGCAAAGCAACCTGCTCCAAGGCTTTCGTTAAATACTTCTCTCAGGCAGGTGAGTGGGAATGTTCCCGAGGCAACCTCTGCCTAATACTCACCAAAATTGGGTGCGGAGTTCGCGTCCCTCCACAGGAGAGAGTGTACATTCCACTCCGCGCACGGGCAAATTTCACTGTGTAGGCAGAATACTTAACGTGAGATTCTCAGTCAAGTACAGATGCCGTTAAGCACAGTGCTGGGTTTGCACATGCATCTCACACACCAAGCTTATCAAAAAGCCTCTTCTTGCCTTGCTGGCTTGGCTGAAACTCAGGTCAACCAGTCCTGGTCGCAGAGCAGTGCAATAGTAACCAATAATACACTGGTCTAGGATTCTACCCTCTCGCTCCTCGCTCTCTCCCTTTTGCAACAAGCTGTCAGGAAACAGTGGCAATCCACAGGAGAAGAAAAGGCAATGTCAGCCAAATCATTCAGGACGCCATTTACCAGTTCATGTTACATGGATACACAAACAACTGCGAAAATAAAAGCCTTTCTACCCAATGGGAGATGTGTGCGTTCAATATCTACAGTGACATCAAGGCTATCGCACCAACAATGCCTCCAGGTCTCCCAAACATTACTGAAAGGCTTTTTGAAACTGAAACCATGTCACACAATTTGTATTAGAGGGGAACTGGCTGGCAGGTTAAGCAGTCGGTCTCTGAGACTGCCCCCACCCCTCCTTCACCCACCCCTACCTGCCCACCCCATCTCCTAACAGGGCAATCAGGAGTGAAATTAAAGCCACACGCGAGGACTTTGCAACGCATTTCCTGGTGATTATTTCAAAATTTGGAGCCGGCAGTCCGCAGTAAAACGCTCAATTATCTGCTCGCCCAGCACGGTGTCAATCTAAAAGCTTTCTATCTACCTATTCATCCATCCATCCATCCATTCATCCATCCATCCATCCATCCATCCATCCACCCACCCATCCATCCCATGAATTTATTTATCTACCGTCCAAACAGGATATATTACAAAGAGAATTACACGAGATACCAGAAGAGGCATGGACGCAATCCATTGGCCAAACCGACTATCTATTACTAAAAAAAAATTGCAGTCACACAATCCTCGCCTGTTTGTGGGACGCTGCCGAGCGCATTTGGCTTCGCTATATAATAATAATAATCCTTGCATTTGATATAGCACTTTTCACGTCTTATCGACATCTCAAAGCGCTTCACAATATACTGCAAAGTGAATAGACTGTATATTTTGTGGGTGAAATGCGGCAGCCAATTGCGCACAGCAGCGTCCCACAAAACAGTCGTGAAGTATTTTGTCGGGAAAATATTCTTTGAAGCGCTTTGAGACGTCTCAACGATGTAGATGTAACGATGTGTACACATAACGTGACATCAAATGCAAGGATTATTATGATAAATATTAGAATATTGCAAGGATTATTAACTAATTATTATCTTATTATTAATTCCCAAAGGAGATCTTGCAGCTGACTATCTGACACTGACACTCCTCACTGCAGTTATCTCAAGATACCAATGCTAAGTCTTATCCGTCTCATGGTTCACAAACATCCCCAAATCGTTTGGGGAAACAACAACAGATACTTTTTTTTAACGAAATGGGGAATCTTCTGTGTCTGTACGTCAGGGAAATCAGATAGAGAGACAGAGAGAGAGAGAGAGAGAGCAGCTGAACAGGCAGGTGCTATTTCCTTCCTGATGATACCATGTACAATGAAGACAAGTTTTTGATGCAAATATGTGCGCACGGAAAAATCGGTTCAGTCCAAATATTGTCGGTGGCTTTAAATTCCAATATCTCTGGAGTGTTGCATGAGGCGGATCAATTGGGATTCCCAATAAGTTAAATTGGAACAAATCCTAATTACTTTTTTTTAAAGGGAAAAAAAAAGTCTGGAATAGTCCTCGTTCAGTGTCAGTGAGGTCAGTGTTCCAAGTTGCAGTCTGTGGGAACTGTTTTGGTGCCTCTTTGTCTGGCCCTCCGTATAACTGGAGTAAGGTTTCACACACAGCCTGAGGGTAAGCAAAACAGCTGCAGGCAAACTGCAAGGTTCCTCCAATTACACACAGTAGAACTGGCGACTTTCGAGTGGAAAAATTTCGCTAAAAGCTAGGATTCTGCTCTTTGCAATACAGTCCTGATTCACAGCAATGTGGCAGGCCAAATCACTTGGCCTTTTTGTTTCCCCACCCATCTCTCCAGAGAAGCTGCTCGTCCACCCGTCCGATACAACGTGTATGATTTAACTCTCAACTCCTTTTCAAAGTCACGTCTGTGAGTTTGGTTTTTCTGACTCTGGACCGGTCCACCTTTTGCTGCGTGCAGATGTACTTATATTTATCTAATAATAATAATAATAATCCTTGCATTTGATATAGCGCTTTTCACATCTTATCGACGTCTCAAAGCGCTTCACAGAATATACTGTAAAGTGAATTGATTGTATATTTGTGGGCGAATCGCAGCAGCCAATTGCGCTCAGCAGCGTCCCCCACAAACAGTCGTGGATTGAAATGACCAATTTTTATTATTGTGTGTTTTTTTTGGATGGATTATTGTTAGACATGTGGAGTAAGGAAACTTGCCCAAGGTTTCGGCCTGACCTGCCTGGATTCGAACACACGTCTCAAGCTTATAAGGCGAGTGCTCTAACCACTGAGCTACAGGACTCCACATAACAATAATAAGCATCATTGTAATAATCCTTGCAGACGTGATAAGGCGCAACATATATCAAATGTAAGAATTATTATTAGACGCGGTGCCTTACCACGTCTTTGAGATGCCTCAAAGCGGCTCACAGAATGTACTGTAAAGTGTGGTGACTGTGTGCTTTTGTGGGTAAACACTTCACTTCACAGAATATCCTATGAAGCACTTTGACGTGGAAGGCGCTTTCTGAAACGCATGGATTAATTTTTTTTAAGAGATATCTGCTAAACAGTCTTGAGAGGCGTTATGGTCGGTCGCTGGAACAAATTGTTAAGGAGAAGAATTCCTTCCCAGGGGCTTCCACATGTGTCCAGGTGGGAGATGTAGCACACACACATACACACACACACTTGACAGTGAGGCATGAAGATTTCCGAGTTTGGAGGGTTGGATTACATGGTTCAGCTTGGCTCGTCAGCGCAAAGCACTATAGTACTTTTGTATTCTGAAGGCTTTTGACCACTGCTATTCGATAAACAAAGGGCATTGTTTCAACGGCTACATCGCAACACATCTGTTCACCTGCTGACTTTGTGAGAGAACCATACATGCACAAATGGGGTGAGGTAGGGTGAGGTAGGGGAGAAAGACACACAAGCACAAGAGAACTGGGAACACTGAACTCAAAGGCACTGATACAGCTGTCTTATATTTGGATCATTTAATTAATCTGTATGTGGAATTCTCCATTGGAAGCAATAGATGCCAAACTAACTAGAGGTTTTTTGGTGCAGAATCATATTTTCACATAAATACAGTATTTTGTTCCAACACATTTTGACATCCATCTTTGGCTTGGAGGGTTCTGTTTGCTCGGTTATATATTTTTTGCCTTCCAGATTTTTTTTTCGCACTGATGTACTCTTCTTTGTTTTCCTCCGCTGCGCTCAAGAGCGTTTGGGCATTAGGCTGAGATGTTGTTCCACGATGGTCTAACCCTGAGTCTCGTGTCTAATCTTTAGGAGCAGATGGAAGCATCACAGCCTGGCTGATGCCATCCACTTTCAAGCAGATGATGTCCAGCCATTAACTAGCCATGGTGCAGGCTGACACGCCAGTGTAGAGCTGGGGATGAGCTGCATTGTTTGAGGAGCCATCCTTGGGGGTGAGATGTTAAACTGAGGTCGTGTCTGCATTTTCAAGGGGATGTTAAAGACCCCATGGCACTATTTAAAAAAGGGAAGGGCGTTTTGCCCAGTGTGTTGACCAACAATCCCCCAAATAAAATTGATCACTCGTTTTCTGACTGTTTGGTTAGACAACTATTTGACCGTCTGCCCCCAACCTCTAGAACTCCATCCTGCAGTCCCTCCTCCTCGCCCCCCACTCCCTTGCCTCCTTCAAGTATTGTCTCAAGACTCTCCTCTTCGATGGACCCAACTCCTAATTCCCCCCTCCTCTCCCCCACCCCCCCGTCCTCATCTCGGGTCTGAAGCAGTGACTGACCAGTGTCTTGGGACGTCCTCCTGATGTGAAAGGTGCTATACAAGTGTCATTTTGTTGTTGTCTGTTGTTGTTTGCAAATATTGTGTAGACAACAAATATCAAGTCACCAACACATACTATTCACACCCCGTGAAACTTTTGGAGACCTTCCGATGATGTGATAAGTGCTCATATCAACTGTAATGATTATTCCTGTTATTATAGCGTGAATTTCTGCAACTTAAGCAATTATTTGGGATTTACTCAAGTGCAATGAATTAGAGGCAACATTTATATTCATCAAATGCACGGATTATTGAAACACGTTTTAAAACTTTCTAATAATAATCATCATTGCATTTGATATAACTCCTCATCGTGTAGTTGAGACCTCTCAAAGTTCTTCACCAAATATAATAAAATAATATAATATAAAAATCCATTTGATGTAGTGCTTTTCATGTCTTCTAGACTTCTCAAAGCGCTTCGCAAAATACACTGTAAAGTGTAGTGACTGTATTACTTTATTAACGAAACACAGCAGCCAATTGCGCACAGCAATGTCCCACGAGCAGTCGCGGATTGAGTGAACAAATTTAATTTTTTGGGGGAGGGTTTATTATACCTGGAGAGCAATCCGCCAATCGACTAACAATCTGCTTAATGGTAGGTGTATATATACAGAGGCTTGTAGAATAAGGAAACTTGCCTAAGCTTTCGCCCTGACCAGGAATCGAACCTGTCTCCTCTCAATTACGAGGCGAGTGCTCTAGCCAGGACACTGCAGGATTCTAATGAGGGATTGAGTCAGGACATGAAGAATATGAAAGGGGAATAGCAGGGGATAGAGTGTATTTAGTTCCAGTCAGGGAGCGATCACCAGTATAAGTTCCATGAGCCAAATTAAGTGTTGATGAGACGTTAGCCTGGGATGCCGACACTGATCTGATACCCTCTGATGTTTTGATATGCTCAAATCTTGGCAAACCAGCTCAAAGATAATTTTAACTTGATCCAAAGAATTGTCAAACAATAACAACTTGTACAGCCTATTTACATACGAGCCATTCAGGCCTGGCTGACAATAACTCTGAAACAAGTGGCTAATATATTTCAGACATAGTTGCTCTGCTTTTTTTCCCCCCAATATATAGAGAGAGACTATAAATAACCGATGACTTTACAATAGGTGGTGGCATGGTAAAAAGATTGTCTTCAGTCTATAAAGCTTCCTCATAGAAGTTTATAATCGGGATTTAACAATATGTAGGAGACCAGATCATCACCTCTCAGTCTCAGTATCTTTGCCTGTTGCTCATTCATCCTTTACTCAGACAATTCCTCATCTCCACCCATCTGCCCGTGACTGAACAGACACACAAGTTGATCTCTTAGTGAGTCCCTTTGCTTCTAACCTGGTTCAGAGGTGCGGTGGTGGTAAGTGGGGGGGTGGGGATGGGAGTGAAAAACTCAAGAATGATCTCTCCCTTCCTCAGCTTGACACTCCATAAATCAGTCAGGAGAATGAGTAACCAAACATAGTGGACATAGTTGGTGGATCGGAGACCTGGACCCCATCATAACTCGAACCAGTGACTGGTTAAGGCAAGTCGCAATAGGGGGAAACATCTTAACCTTAACGCATGCCACCGGGTGAAGTATTCCCTAATCTTTACGAGTTAACAGAGAATTCTTTGTGAGGTTATTTACCGCAAGTTTCAAATTTAGCTCGCGTTTGGCTACACTGTGCAGTTCGGGGACGGAATTACTCGGCAGGTTTCTCTCAGGCAGTAACATGCAAAACATATTTGGAGCATGCCAACCACAAACACATGCTGTGCTCAAGAATGTGTCTTGCGATTTGTAGAAGTCAGGCCCCTGGAGCCTTAATGGCGCTTGGCTCGAAAGAACTTTTTTGAGAACACTGTCTTGTGCGCGTAGCAGCGAGGCTGATATGTGACCATTTAGGCAGCTGTCTATAGGATTGCTTAATGCATGAATGCACAATCCCTGGCCTCAAATAAAAACGAATCAAAGGCACGCAGCGAGTGGAACTGCCATTAATTCTATGTATAGAACGGGGTCCAAAGCGTATTTGTCTCTTTATGTGGCAAAATTTACTATAAACTGTTTTAGTAAACAACAGTCATAGCCTGAAGCAGCTGTTCGAATCAATCGGAGCCCCTCTCCCTCTTCCTCATCAGTCAGTGTCACCAGCATTCAATACATTTTTATTGCACACGAAAACAGCCTGGCCGAGCATCAAGCCAGCCACACAGTTTATCAAATGGATGATTTATTGGCGTTCAGATTTAAAACTAATTTGTTAGTTTCACTTGATAATGATTTCCACATTGGAGGTTGTACTTTCAGGAGAGAGGGAGACGGAGAGAGGGAGATGGAGACAGAGAGAGAGAGAGAGAGAAAATTATTATTTTGGAAGTTGCATCGATTCTTTTGAATCTAGTAAAGCGATCGTCTCCGGAAAGCGTTTTTTTATTATGATAATAATCCTTGATAAGCATCTCATCACGTCATTGAGACGTCCCAAAGCGCTGCACAGAAAAGTGAATTGTCTATGGATTTTATGGGTGAAATTGTATGAGCTAAGAAACGAGGGAAAAACCTGATGTTAGAGAATTTGGAATATTGGGCGAAATGACTTGGTCACTGAAAATCTGCAATCAGATGTGAACAATACTCAAGTGGATTATTTATTGGTATCATATTCCCCCCAATCCGCCAATGTGTGAGCAATTGTCTTTAGGGGAGGGTGAAAAATTGTGAGAGGCAAGGCTATAAAACATAATAATATAATAATTATCAAATGCAAATGATCAAATGCAAGGATTATTATTATTATTATATGATAAAGCGCTTTTCACGTCTTCTAGACGTCTCAAAGCGCTTCACAGAATATATTGTAAAGGGAGTTGACTATATACTTGTAGGCGAAAGTATAAAGTGCCAATGTGTGTCTGTGTTCCTGGGGAAATTGTGAAGGAAACTAACTTCAAAACTGCTTTTCACTGATGTGATTTGAGACTGCACACCTCTGCTCGGCACTAGGATTGTTCCAATTTCCCCCAACCGCTCGCTTGATCGCTCACTTGCTCCTGCCTTTGTATTTATTTCAGTGCTCAAAGGGTTAAGTGGCAAAGCCCGCCTGATGGTATTCAAGTATTAAGTATTCTACGTAATTAACAGCGAATTAAGTCAGGTGTTTACTGATAGAAACCTGGGTTTCAAAATTTTGTTTTTTAAAAAAACATCACATTATAAAAGTACATTGATCTGACTGAAATTGGATTTCCTTCCCCCACCTCCCCCCACTCACACACACACACCCGCCCTCCCCCACCCCACCCCCACCACACACACACACATACAATTCTCCCCTCACAGACACACACATGCAAGGTTCCTCACTTGTGCAAGCGAACACTGAATATACCCCTGAGAGAGCAGGTTGTTTTGTATTAGCTCACATGACAAGTGCTGCCAACACAGGCCACAAAATAGACTCCAGACCCAATGACGTCAAAGACATTTGATCTTCACAGGGACACTATATCCCCCAGCATTAAAAATAAACTTTTAAAATACTCTGCGGAACCGGGAGACCTGGGCTTTAATCCTGGCCTCATGCTCACACACCCAGGCTTCCCCGACCAGGGAACAGATCAATGACCTTGGCCCCAACAGCGAGCAGATGGTTGGGAGGTCCTGGGTGTGTATGGTGTACCTGCCTTACTCTCTCAGCATCTCCAGCCAGAGCCACATTGATAGGATCTCTGGAGAAAGGCCAGGCTAGTCCATCCAGGGAGATAGATATTGCCGGAGGGAAGGGAGTGAGGGAAGGAATGAAGGGAGGTTACACTTGGAGGACAATGTTCCTTGGAGGACAAGGGGGTGAATAGTTCTTTTGACATAAATAAAAATCATTTGGTCATTCAATCTTCGACTGTTTGTGGGACACCGCTGTATGCAATGGTCTGAAACTGCGTTTCATCTACTAGATACATAGTCAATTTATTACACAGTAAATTCTGTGTATATTGAAACGTCTCAAAGATGTGATAAGGTGCTACATCAAATCCGAGGGTAGATGAGACAAAATTGAGTCAGTTGAAAGATGACAGCATCACTCATTCATTCATTTCCGGAAGAAACAGCTAGAGGGTATGCTAATTAGAGAATATTTTAGGTAATCTATTCCCACCCGATGATGATGGATGGTTCCTCTAGATGAAAGACTTTATGTTTGATATAGCACCTTTCACTTCAGGAGGATGTCTCAAAGCCCTTTACAAAATTTACCGTAAAGTGCGGTGACGGTATATTTTTGTAGGCAAATGCAATCGCTGATTTATGCACATCAGCATAAAAGACAACCACAAAATGAATGAGCAAATTAACCTGCGGGATTGATAGCTAGCATCCTGAAATAAACTCCCTACTCTTTTCGAATAGTGCTGATGGGAACTTTAATGCTGCCCCGAACTGGCAGACAAGACCCCAGATTAATCTCTCATTCGTAGGACTATACCTCCAACAACGCATTATTCCCTTTCCCGCTGCACTGCAGTGCCGGCCTCGAACTGTGAACCCAAAGTCTTGACCTGTGCCTTGAAGAAGCTCCAACCTTTAGACTCAAAGGCCAGAGAGCAACCAACTGAACCAGGTTGACACAACGGACGAGCATCTTAACTTGGGTCAAGAGGGGAAGAATCAGATGACTGAGTAATTTCCGTTTGGCTTTTCCTCCCTCTCCCCAATTGAGTTAGTTTCCTTACTCCACATGTCTAATAATAATCCCTAAAAAAAAGTAATCAAAAAAAATTGGTCATTTCAATCCACAACTGTTTGTGGGGACACTGTTGTGCGCAATTGGCTGCCGCGTTTCGCCCACAACTACACAGTCAATTCACTTGACAGTATATTCTGTGAAGCGCTTTGAGACGTCTAAAAGACGTGAAAAGCGCTGTATCAAATGCAAGGATTATTACTTTGTTATTTTTTTTAATTGACGCATAAACCATGACAGATGATTGCAAAGGGACAGACAGTAGGGGTTTACTGCAGGGTCTAACTCAGACTGAGAGAGAAATTGATCCAACTCAGACTGAGAGAGAAAACATGCTCCTCCAGACAGAATCTGGAGGAGTATGTGTGTGTATGTAGGGGGTGGGGTGGGGGTGAAATTGTGAGTAAATTTACAAGTCTCTACAACCTAGGGCATATTACACCCATCAGCTAAGGCACTTTATTCTCTGCTAGTCTGTCAATTTAATGACCTTGGTGGTGTGATCTTACAATGGTTACTCAGTGAGTATACAGGGTTTCACTGTGAACATTTTATAAAAGGGGCGGAGGGTACGAGGTGGTGGGGGGGGGGAAGCAGTGGGAATGAAGGAAAGCCCGTGGGATGTACTTTCAGTTTAAGTTATTCCCTTCCACATACTGAGGAAAATAACACAGCAATAAAATGGTACATTACTCGTGTCGAGGGCCCGTCCATTTTCTACTCTACTGCCCTCTGCGTTAGGGCCTCTTCGGCGACTTATGTTACAAAGAAGACATGCATCAGTGGCTTATTTTGTGAGGAGGAGCCCTGTCGTGTCCCAGAGGAGATCCATCTAGTTAATTGGGGCAGGTGCTTTGGTGTAGCCTGGGACCTCATCCGGAGCTGGCTGCCCTGAAACGCACACCACCATTTGGGTAATCCTTCCTCCTTGTCAGTGCTAAACACGCATTCCGCGGCTTTGGGATGTCTCCCGATCAGCTCTGGAACTCTGACCCATCTCGTATCCCGACTGAGCAGCTCCGGGATCCTCCCTGTGACATACATCACCGAAGCGATTCAGGTGGTGTGGAAAAAACAATTCCCTTTCGCTTGTAAGCGAAACCACAACAGAAGAACAATGATTCTAACATCTAGGGGCTGCGCCTTTCGCTCTGTCTTAATCTTTCCCTCCTCCTCCCGCCCCCCCCGTCTCTGCCCCGTCGTTGCGTTAAGAGAATCATAATGTAAATCTAAACCAGATGGATAACTAATCTAAGAGATTTCTGGATTACACTGTTACAGTCGCAAAGATTATAAACACATTGAGGCACTGAGCAGTAATGGTTTGGCACATCTCACTCGCGATCGCTGACGGTCCGATAATAAAATTGGAACAAGATCTATCGTTGGACTCCGCCGCTTGCAACAGGTTCATGACAGGATTGTCGAAACAGGGTTGGCTGTGTCTTCATATGAGGCACCCAGTGAAGTCCAGGAACAGCCTGCCAATATTTAACATGAAGAATAATGGTTTTATGGGCAAGGCACCAGAAAACAACGAGCAAAAAAAAAAAAGAAGCTAAAAGGCCTGTGGGAGACGAGGAGAAAGATTTGGCTATGGAGCGAGTGACCAATTGTACACTTAGTGAATTGTTGGCAGGGACAACACGAGAAACTCCCTTTGTTTCTTTTCGAACAGTGCCATAAGGTCCATAACGTCCACCTGAACAAGCAGGCCAAACCACGGGTTAACATCTCATCTGAAAGAAGGCACCTCCGACAATCCAACACCCACCCAACACCCACCTCCTCGGAGTGCGGTCTTAGACTATGTGATTGCAAGTCCTCACCTGGGGCTTTAACCCACAACCTTCTGACTCAAGAGTGCTGCACTGAGCCAGGCTAACACACAATTACTGCAGACATCCAATGTAAGGGTTAATTTGAAATCCTCTGTATGTGTAGGGATCGATATTAATGCGTTTGGAACAGGATCATTGTCTGGCCTAGATGACATTCATAACACCCCTCCCCCCACCCACCCACCACCCGCCCACATCCATCCAAAGGAAGGGAATCAATCGGGGCTTCAGTTTATTCGAAGCCGGACATTCTTATTTCCGCGAGCTGTAGGAAGGCTTGTGACTGGCCGGTTACATGGAGAGCAATAGTTGGGCTCCAATTCATCTCATTCCTTTACCGAGGATCACGCATATGGCTTCCACAATTGGAAACAATAGTATATGGATTCAATGAGTCACTGTCTTCCTGGAAAAAAAACATTACCTTAGCAACCAGACCCACGTGACCGCCTAACAGGCCAATTTGTTAGTTGATACTGAGCCACAAAAATCACAACTGACGGGAACAGTTAGACATTCATAACCACAGAAATTCTATTAGGTCTTTGGAAACAATTTTTGGTTTTTTTTTGCAAAATAAGGGGGATTTGCATCGCTCCATGTCGTAAAAGGGGGGAGTAAATCCCTTTTATGATGCCACAAGGGAGGGGGAATGGGGTGGATGGGTGGTGGTGAGGAGTGGGAGGTGGATGGGGTGGGGGAGAGACTTTATAAAGTGATGGAGTTACATCAGTGGCCAGAGTATCTTAAACATCATTGTGTGGGAGGGATGGTGTATTCAAGACCGTGGTTTCTCGAATAGTCATCTGATAGCAAAGCTGTAGGATTTTATTTAGAGTTGAAGCTGTAACTAAATGTATTACTAAATGTTCCCCTTTGCTCCAGGTGCGAGATTTAAAGCTATTTCACCCTTTCTCGGGTTTCACTCGGGCTATTTATCAAACTACAATCAATAGGACGGGCAGGTGCCCTGGACTTGTGAACAGGTTTTTCCACCCAAAACAACCACTGAGAGGTGCTGTTGAACAACTCAGGGTTGAGTGAGACCTTTGTTTGTTTATTTGATTTGTTTCAAAGGATTTTTTTTGACTCCCGCTAGTCACCTTCATCCAATCGGCCGCTACTTTTCACCCACAAAATACACAGTCAATCTGCTTTACAATATTTGCTGGGAAATATTTGCTTTGAGACGTCTCTATACAACGCTGCTATCGGGAGCAATATCAAATGCAAGAATTATTGCTATTCACAAATAATTCCATACAGGGTTGGAATTAAATGAAGCGAAATTTATTTCAGGAGCAGGCCAATTGAATTTTTTTTGTGTAAAACTTGAAAAATCTCTGGGTTACAGCAAGGCCTCCTGTAGATTAAACAATTGTTTGTCAAACGGAGATTCAATCCAAGTGATTTTTCAATTGCTAATGTTTCCTTGTTAAACCACTTCCTTCAACTCAGCAAGCTGCTTGCTGCCCTGCCTGTTGGTTGCACAGTAGTCTAGTCTAATCTAAGAAGAGGCAGACTTGGGAGTCATAGGAATCATTTTAGAAATCATGTGCATCCCTGTCCTTCATCAGCATAAGATTAAAACACATACCAGGCAGGTCAGGGCGAAACCTTGGGCAAGTTTCCTTACTCCACACGCACGCCTAATAATAATCCGTCCAAAAAGAAACACAATAATAAAAATTGGTCATTTCAATCCACGATTGTTTGTGGGACACCGTTGTGCACAATTGGCGGCCGCATTTCGCCCACAAATATACAGTCAATTCACTTTACAGTATATTCTTTAGACGTCGACAAGATGTGAAAAGCGCCATATCAAATGCAAGGATTATTATTATTTTATTATTATTATTATACCAGTAAACAGATTCATTCTAAGACCCCAACATAGAATAGATTAAGGTGAAAGAGTATCTTGGAGGTGGATTGTGTAAGTGAACTAAATTACATTTACCTTGTACTTCTATTGAGGGTGTGTTGTTGTTGTCATTGCCTCACATTCACTGTTGCCTCAATTCATCAGATGGGATTTTTTTGGTGGGGGGAGTGGGAGAACCAAAGCCCTAACACATTGCTCTATTCAGCCAACAGGTTCTCAAAATAAACATGCTTAATTAGTCTCTACACCTATTTTAATTGATCGCATTCCTCTGTTTCTATACAAACCACTTTAAATTCCTCTTGTTATTTATCCAATCTGGGAAAATCAGCACCACCTTTTACACTCATGTCACTGGCCACATTCACTCGATTCCTCACAAGCTAATGATAGTTAATTTATTGGCTAAGTTGACCAAATGAGGCAACTAGTTTTGACCACACCAACTGCTTGCTCTCAAAATACTTGGGCAAATTCTTAAGAGCTTTAGCCACAAATAAATTGCTCAAACAATTGAGGGTTTTTTATTTTCTTGTTAAGATTCTCTCATCCTTAGCTCCCCATTTTCTCAAGCGTTTTGAGATACCAGAAGATTATTTTAAAACTAATTTAATTTAGGCAGTACATTGCGGTAACAATACCTATCACTTCTCCTTTAGGTCCAGGGATCTCACACAGCATTTACTGAGGGGCAGATGGCGATTTAAAATCCCACCTCAACTCACTGGCTTCAAATGTAAGGTGGATTAATTTCCACAGACTTGTGAAAAAAAACATTAAATTCATTCTTAATTTGGAATCTTCCCCATTCTCCCAAGCAAAGAGTTTCAATCTCTGCTCTATGTTGAAAGACAGAGCTGATAGTCATATGGCTCTTCCACCTATAAGTTACACACACACAGTCTTGTATCACATCACAATGATATATATTTGTTTAGTGACCTATTACACACCGGCACCTTGTTAAAATTCTTCAATATTAATGTAGCAGAAAACAATGTAAGGCTCAATTTCCACCCCAGCTGTACATTGTGCTGTGTTAAACTGCTTGTGTAAAGGGGAGGGGTGGGTGTAGAGAGATTATAAACTCTGTGCTATCATCACGATGCTATGCGAAAGTTACTGTCACCAACAACTGTCAAAAAGATCATCTCGAGATTCCCTGTGGGTGTCAATAGGTCAGGAGCATTACTCAGATTGTTCACTGCAGAGAGAAACAAGACATGACAAAGCCTCGCTTTGTCCCCACAAATTCCCTGCAAAAGAATTTCACTGATGATTTGTCTCTTACAAATTGTTCTTCGTCTTATTGGCATAGCATTGCCTGTGTGATTGCGCTGAAATCAGTTAATCTATTGAACCACTCTCTATTTATCACCATTGAGCCAACAATGGAGAGCTCCTGTAGCTCAGTGGTGAGAGCACTCGCCTTACAGGTGCAAGACCCATGTTCGAATCCAGGCAGATCAGGGCGGAAACCCTGGGCAAGTGTCCCTACTCCACACACACGCCTAATAATAATCCATCCCCCAAAAAACAACAATAAAAATTGGCCTCTTTGTCTATCATTCCAACCCATGTGAACACTCTTTTGACACTGTTTACTTCTGGAAAGGAATTCCTACGACTTTGATATTTAATAATGATCATGCTTGCATTTGATGCTTAGCGTCTGGTAAAGTCATTGAGGCATGTTGTCTACCAAATACAAAGTCAATTCACTTTACAGTATATTCTGCGAACGGCTTTGAGATGTTTGGAAGACATGGTGAGGCACTAGATCACACAGAATTATTATTATTTCACAAATTATTATTATTATTTCAAAGCGCTTCACGGAATATCGCTTGCGAAACAGCTGCACTAAACACTAAGCTATGGGACTCATTTGAAAAACACAATTGCTTCAGAGCGCTTCAAAAAATATAATAATAATAATCCTTCCATTTGGTATAGTGCTTTTTGCATCTTCTGGACATCTCAAAGCACTTCACAGAATATAATATAATCCCAATGCATTACTTAAAATGTAAATAATTTTTTGGAGAAATCAACAGTGAAGCAGCAATTTATTTTTAAAAAAGCTAAAGGGATTAAGGGATATGGGGATAAAGTGGGTAAGTGGAATTAGGTTAGAAGATCAGCCATGATCTTATTGAATGGCGGGGCAGACTCGAGGGGCAGAATCACCTCCTCCTGCTCCTATTTCATATGTTCTTATGTTAAATATAAAGTAATAACAGTACGATATAGTTCACGTTTTGAAATTTTTCACTGGCATTCAAAACCAAACAAGTCAGACATCATTGAACTAGATTTTCTGACTAATATGTATAGGAATTCAGCAAAAAAAAATGTTTTTACCAGTTCCACCCAGCTGATAACTTAACTTACTTACTCACCACATTTAATGTTGATACTAAAAGGATCATATTGCCTGGGGCAGGATTTGGGATTTTCCTAACGCTTTACTAATACTTTGGACTAATTCGCTGCTTAGAGGCTTTGTATTTCTGTATCTCCTCAAAATTAATAAAGATCTGTTAGCCGAAGTGATAAGTCACCTTGATATGGATGAGCACAATTTGCTTTTACATACCCAATGCTGTCCCTTTCGAACATAGAAATAGGTAGAGTTCTTTTAGGAAATAACATTATGGGATATAGCACATTGGGAGTTTCGGAACATGTGTGCATGTAACCACCAGGAAGGTGGAAGGCAAACCAGATGAACCTTGGTCTTATTTCATCTAGCATTTCTTATGTCTTTATGTCCCAGATGTTTTGCATCCAGGTCCTTCTTTTGATAACATCTGGTGTGTGTTCCTAATAGCTTTATCCTATAAAACCCAACCACCCGAGGAGTCCCAACTACCCTAGATATGACAACAATCTCCCTTAATCCCAGAACACTGCCCTCCCCTCCTACATTATTGACCTTACTAATGAAATCCTCTCCACTCCCACTGCAAGGAAGCATCTGTACATTATTGAGGCAGATACATATGCCGTGTGACGGAGCTTTGTGACTCCAAAGCACATGAACACGGAGAGATATCAGAGGATAGGCCACATTTCAGTTCCGCCAGTCACCTCAATACTACTCTTTTTTTTTCTTTGGTAAAGTTAACCACTGCTCCCTGTCGGCATTCTATTAATGAAGATACTTGGAAGTGAATTGGCCCCTCTTGTTAAAATGCACTTTAGGAATGAGCAGCACTTGATATTCTCTCTGAACAGGCTGACAGTCTGAATGGATCCATATGGGATTTAAACCCCTAACTTAAACCCGAAGGATGTGTTTAATATAGATGGCTGCAATTCAGCAGAGAGGATTTATAGCGTATAAATGTCCGTATACCGCTAATTGATGTCAATATCCTGCTCCTCGCTCTGTCTTGTCATTCCTAGTCAAAGCACAAAGCATCTCATTGGAATGAAACTATTTTATTTGAATTTGAAGCGTACGGGCAGGGAATATTCATACGCATTGTCCCACAAACAGCCATCAAGTGAACAGTGAACTCTATCAGGAGGAGGCAAAGTATTGCAAAGACTGGAAATATAATAATAATCATTGAATTTGATGTAGCGTTTTTCACGTCTTCTAGATGAATTGTGGGCGAAATCTGGTGTAAAAATAGAAGTCGTTGGGAGCACACAGCAGATCAGGCAACATCCGTGGAGAGAGGAAAATGAGTTAACGTTTCCGACAAAAGCTCATTGAACCTGAAGCGTTAACTAATTTTCCTCTCTCCGTGGTTGATGAGTGTTCCCAGCGACTCCTGTGTTTACCTGGAGGATTGTCGGCTGGGACACCAAGAGTAAACACCTTTTTGTTTCTCTCGGAATAATGCCTCGAGACCTATTCCATTTACAACAACTACAACAAAGTTACATTTGTAGAGTGCCCTTTCACATTGGGAGGACTTGCATTTGATGATTCACCTGCGAATATAACGCAATTCTGCTGTGTTTTATGATATAAACACCAACAACAGGTAAATGTCGAGACGTGAATTCGAAAACGCTGGTGATCAAAGCATCCAAGGACATTTATGGCTGAAAGTGTCATTTCTTTTTCAGGGTTTGGTTGCAATCTTTGCCCACAAATACACAGTCAATTCACTTTACAGTATATTCCGTGAAGCGCTTCGGAGACGTCGATAAGATGTGAAAAGGCGCCGTGTCAAAATACAAGGGTTATTAATCTTACGATGGCAAATTAAAAACCGAAGTGGGATTGAACTGTGCCCGACTTGGAGGCATTGTTCAACTGATGTATTGGTTTCCTTACCTGGCGAGTAGGATTGCCACACACTGAGGTGCTTTGTTCAACCCAATAAAAGGCCCGGAACACACCTGTTCTTACAATTCTAAACACTCTGCACGCACACCGGTCTTACTCAAAGCTCTTGCAAATTCTTGTTTTCAAACTGTTATGCTCTGCTTTCCACTGTTACAGCTGGAGTCCATTAAAAGTATTACTCCAAGCGATACGTTGAACCGCCAGGGTTGGTTGGCTGGTGTTATTTAGGGGGGCAATTTTGGATGCCCCTCTATGGAAGAGTGTGAAGATCAGATTGATCAGGGGGCAGTGGAAGGGAGCTCTGGGTTGCCATACTCTGTCAGGGTATTCCACGAGTTATTTTTTAAAAAGACCTCAGGGCTGTGGTCAAAATTAATATGTTAACTGGTCTGAGAATGATCTCAAAGTCCTTTGACGAGTAGATTTCACTCCAGTCCTACTTCTAATGATTTGGGGTTATTCTGTTGTGTGTGGTTTGTTTAGGTGGTTTGTTTCTATTACACACACACACACACAGTCAGTCCTCCAGTAAACTTTTATTAGCAGTGTGACCCAGACTCAAACCCTTTCTGTATCTTTTTTTTAAAAAGGTACTTGCATAAATATTTTATTGCATTCCCATCTTTTAAACTGCAAGAGGTTTGGGTCTGATATATCCTCGGAAAAGGGCGAAATGTTTTATAGCGGTCCTCTGCATTCCTTTTACTCACCAAGTTCACAGCTCCCAAGGGTAGACGTCTCAGTTTTAAGTTTCACATGTGGTCAAACTGTGATGGGGGTGGTTAACTAAGTACAGAAGTTTGCAATTAAACGTATTGAAGACTATCTGATCAAAACAACATATAAACCAGTATGTCAGAAGTCAACTGTGTTTTACATGCGAAGCTCCACATAAAATGTTCTGCGCACATGAGATGTACCGAGAATGAATGTACAAACAAGAATTCCTACCGAATTTAATTATTCAGACCTAGCTTTGCTTTGCGAGCTGTAATGAACTGAAATAATGGCCACCTTTTAAGAACCACAGGGTGATGGAAGCCACTCTTTAAACTATTTGGGTTTACTACAAGCAATTTCATTTGCCCCTTGTCTCACAAGGTACAAGGAAACGTCAATCCTCAACGTTTACAAGCGTGTCTGTAATCTGCTCTCAACTAATCCACGTGGCCCTCTTCAGTCATTTATTATCTACACATAACAAAGTGCCCATGTCCACTGCTATCGAAACTTTGTTACTCTGTTGATTGCCGCGGAAGGCAAAGAGGGACTGCGAAAGAACAACTTATCTCTTGTGCAGTTGCAAAGATAATATTTCATAACATTGTCAATCTCCACCCTGAGTTATCATACTCGATTAGAGTGAATGCAGTAACATTTTATTCTATTGGTTCATTAAACCTCAGAATCATTTCAGTCCGGGCTCAATATTGGACTTTTTCACCCAATTTCCTTGAGCCAAAAAGTACAGCTGTGACCTTGCCTGTACTGTATCTGCCAATAAGATTTCACAAAGTATCGCTTTTGTAGATACTGGATCAATGTAGAGATCAATAGTGTGAGCTGCGTTAAGGAAATTTTACTACAATTCAATATTAGTGCATGGTTGTAAGCTTGTAATGCTCTTGAGTTTGTAAGCTTTCTAATGATCGGAATGTAGAATAGATCAGCCATGAATAGTAATGACATATGTACTTAACCAATATAGCTGTCAGGTACTTGCTCTTAAAAGGGTTTTGTGTGATGGACCCATTACCATCGGTGTCATCCAGACTTTTTTTTTGGTATTTTAAAAGCTCTGATATAATGCTACAGTAATGAAGTGTTGAAACCATGAATTATACTCTCTTAGGCTTTATAGCCTTCCCATAATAAAAGGTATGAGAAATTCTAGAAATGATTAAAAAAAACTGTTCACCTCTTTTCGCATTGAAAACTGCTTTGACCTTTAGGGTGCTGACAATAGTACTCTGACATCATGTAAAACAACCTTTAAATGCAAACCAGGTGCAGATAGTTTGCTGGCGTCTTGTGGCTGACATTCTGGCCACAGACGGGTGGACAGAAGTGCTGAGATACCAAGTGTGTGTGAGAGAGAGAGAGAGGGAGAGAGAAAGATAGTGCACACAGCTAACCAGAGCCCAAAGGCAGAGCTTGCAAATGCACGTCAATCCAAAACGGTTCCACTTTGCCTGCCTGCTTACCAGCCATGTTAATGGATTTTCTGTTCCAAGGCTTCAAATTTATATCATCTCATTTTGAAGGGAGCAAATCAGATTTAAAGGGCTGGCGGGGGGAGGTTGGGGGGGGGTGGGGGGTGGGGGAGTGGATTGGATTTAGACTAAACATCTCTTCATTCTTCATCGGCGCTTGCTACGAGTGACATTCATGACATTCAACGCAGGATCCCGTAATAAACAATTCACTGTAATGGATCCGTTCAATAACTCCATGCCTACATTTCCCTTCAAGCGATCAATACAAATGATGACAGGCACAGTACGGGGGTGAAATCTGCAACGTTTCAGAACGCCAAGAAGGTATCACAATACACTGCTAATGTCAGACCAGCAAAGTTTTATTGGAATCGAACTGAATAGAGGAGACACCGTTTATAACGCCTTTCGATGTAGTGCTGCCTCTGTTACGAGGCGGGTAGTTAATTAATGGATCTCGGTAATTTGTGACATCAAATCCGGGGAATTCTGTTAGCACTGCAGTGCATTGCTCAAGGGCAGCTCTGACGTACCCCACTTAGAACGCGGGTTGACATTTTCAGGTTCCACAAAACACTGTTAGAGCAGGGGGTCCACTGTTCTCAGTGGTCAGAGCACTCGCCTTACAAGCGTGGTGGGACCTGTGTTCAAATCCAGGTAGATCAGGGCGAAACCTTGGGCAAGTTTCCTTACTCCACACACCTAATAATAAGCCCTCAAAAAGAAACAGGAATAAAATTGGTCATTTGAATCCACGACTGTTTGTGGGGACGCTGCTGTGCGCAATTGGCGACGCGTTTCAACTGTATTGAAATATACAGTCAATTCACTTTACGGTATATTCTGTGAAGCGCTTTGAGACGTCTAGAAGATATGAAAAGCGCTGTATCAAATGTAAGATTATTATTACTAATATATAGGCTACAACTAGCAGACCATTTGGAAACACTAAGCGAGGTAAACTCACCCCCGTGAGTCCTGACATCATGAGTTTCTTCCAACAATTGATTTAGATTTGTTGCCAGCTGAATGACAAGTTTAACTATGAAATAATTCATGAGTTTGCGACTTTCATACGGAGTTTCTAGAAGCTCGGGATAAACAGCAAAACTGGAAACGCCATTAAAAATAAATGCTGATGTTTATTGATGGAAAACAAAATGAGCTGTT
Organism: Hydrolagus colliei; assembly: GCA_035084275.1. Lineage (NCBI taxonomy): Eukaryota > Metazoa > Chordata > Chondrichthyes > Chimaeriformes > Chimaeridae > Hydrolagus > Hydrolagus colliei. Next base: position 2,568,821 of record CM068750.1, read on the forward strand.
CATCAAATCATATCATACGAACATGTGATATTTCTTTCATAAAGTACACATGGATACCAAAAAAGCACAGGATCAAATCCAGTTAAGGATATATTAAACACACAAGGAACTTTACCCAGCCAATAATACACGCAAAAACAAAGAACACAGGACTATATAAAGTGACGTTCATTTTTTTTTTTAAATGTGCTGAACATTAGTCTAATAACACAGACTTTTGTTAATAGACTCCAGTACTTCAGATTGTCATCGCGTTTTGCATACGGTTAGAAAATTCCGCACCACATGACTGGGTCATCAAAACAACTGCCAAAACAGCTTTCAAAGTTAAAGCAGATTTCTACCAAATTTGGAAACTAAACCGACGGGGAAGAAGCCAAACTTACTTGTTTTCAAGGACTCCCGGCTCCCTGTGTGAAGGGCGTTATATAAACGCACTCCAGTTTGCCCTAATTGTACACTAGTTTGCGAGTACGTGTGGCCTGTGCTGTTGCGTAGACTGCACGCATAATACGTGGAATGATAAATAGGCAGGAAACGATCAACTGAATACGAGGTTAAACACTTTAGGAGCTGCTGGGCACTATTTTCAGCGCCGGGTATAAATTTATAGTTTATTTACAGATCCTTAATGATTGATAGCTGTGTGCAAGTTCAAACCATTGTCAAATCCTCTGTGTTAGGTTTCTGTAGGTCATCACCAGGTTTCAAATGCAACATTTCCAGGTAAATGTTAATCCCTGACAATGTGAAGATGCTAGAGGTAGTTAAGGTGAAAAAAAAACAGAAGAGTATACTGGCAAATGAAGTCCCAATGTCCCATCTCATCTCTCTTCCACCTTCCAGGCAGTCGCTTGACATGTCGTGTCCCAAATTATATACTGATATATATATATATATATTTTTTTAGCAGAAATCTATCGAGTCTGTTCTTGAAACAATCAACACTTTCTGCTTGCACTGTCTCCTTTGGGAGCCTGTTCCCACAAGTTTACCTCTCGCTCGCTGAAATATTGTTTCCCACTGATTTATTCAGAATACTGGCATTGGAAGACTTGGGATGAGTTCAGATAGGCAAACGACTTTCCTCATCCTAAGTTGCCATGGATAATGACACACTGGCCCTGAGCACTAAGTCAAAGACGGGTAATGAAACCACAACCGTGACATGCATTCAGCTAGTGTATTAAGCTTTACAACACACACACGATAAAGTTAGAGAGTGTGGGTCGGACAAAAAGATTACCTGACAACAGTATTTTTTCTGGACAATTGTGTGTACAATATTGAAATGAATGGTTCGAATATCCTTCCTTATATGTAGTTTCACAAGAGAAATAGCCGTAACATAATTCGGTTCCTTAAAATTGACTGTTCGGGACAAATATTTGGAGGTGGCGAGATTGGCAATCCAGTTGCACTTTAGAGCACAGTGCCATGAACAGATCTCACTGTGTGTACACCTTCAGCGAGCCAACAATTTCCACTCTGAGCTCCGAGTGGCGGAGTAATCGGCCGATTAATAACGTTGCTATGAAACACCCTCATCTGGTTTCTGACTTTATTCAGTCCTTTTCTCAGTGGGAACGCTCCCAATGTGGCAGAGTCCCAGACCGGCTGAACGCAACCACATTAAAAAGCACCTTGCATTTGGATTCTGGCACCATTCACACCATCGTCACATTCACACCGACATTTTTAGTCCATTTGGTTGGCGCTTATTCCATTGACATTCTGTCTGCTGCCTCTCAAAGTAGAACTTACCGAGTTGTACATATTGGTTGCTTGCAGTTCACGACGCGAATTCAAAAGGGATATCGGATTAAGCGCTCGCTCGCAATCACCGCAGTGATTTCATTTCGTAAGCTGACGATTTCCTGAGAGGTTTTTGTTTCGGTGTCATTTAACCACGAACGGCTTCCCCCGTCAGTCGCGCGGAATCAGCAGTGAGACGGTCTCTGTTCGCTCTGCACCCAGTTAAGAATGATTACAGGCAAACTCAGCACACCAACGCAGGAGCCCAGGATAATCAAACCGAGAGCCTGGCAAAACAAGAACAGGCAACCCGTATGGAAAAAAAAATGTAAGGCAAAGGAGATTTTTCATTGGAAATCTCACCCATTACAGTTTTGCCCTTGTTGCGTTTCACGATTTGTGGTTCAGTGTCACAAGTCCTTTTGGCGTTAAGGGTGTAGGCTGACACAAGTACGACATTTTGCATTTATATGGTGCCCTGCTACATTGATAACTGTGTCTCGCGGAATTAAAGAACGACAAGGTCAGACTCTGAGCGAAGGAGAAGGGGAGCGGAGAGCGAGACTGCAACACGGTTCAAGACGCGGGTATTAAGGTAGGATTAAAAGACAGACCGACAGGGGAAGAGATGGAGAGGCAGAGAGGGAGGTAAGACACCTCCAGGTAGAAACATGTGTGTACTGCAGTCGGTTTATGTGAAACCACAGATGAAGAAGGTCCTTTAATCCATTAGATCTCATCCTTCCAGAAATGCCCACATTCCTATCCCCCCATCACAGTAACAAGGCAATTCTGAAATCCGTTAGCTTTTTCTGAGTACCAAACTCATGGGAGTGTGACAGATTACAGAGGGAAAACGTTGAAGAAATAACACAAAGCCATGATGGATATCTACACCAGGCTTGACAGTAAATCCTCTGGGTACTAAAGAGATGAACTTCTGCCACTGGGAGGCTCAAATACAAGAATTAATCATGTATTATTATAGGCATAGATTATACAGATTTATACCTGTAGGATGTGGGAAAGAGTTTAGTTTTCGTCTCTCTGTGTGGAAGGACAGGATGATCCAATGCTGAGGATTGAAAACTTTACACATGAGTTGTGTGCGTTCAGTTATTACCTGTGGGACTTGAGGAGAGGGAGCAGGAATGAAAGCTGCAACTGGTAACATCTGGCGCTTTGTAGCACTCACATATGGCTATAAGGTGCACTCAAAAGATTGGAATTCAACAGCTAAATGTTTCCACCCATGTACTTAGTGCCGGAGTGTTTGATTGCAACAGTAATGGAGAGTTAAATCAGTAATCACAATAAAGAACTTGAACAACTTGACAAAAATTAGGCGAAGAATTCTTCAAATGAATGCCTGACCTGGACTGCAGTTTTGGAACAACAACAACAATAACTGTTTGTGGGGGACGCTGCTGTGCGCAATTGGCTGCCGCATTTCGCCCACAAATATACAGTCAATTCACTTTACAGCACATTGTGTGAAGTTCTTTGAGACGTCGACAAGATGCGAAAAGCGCTATATCAAACGCAAGGATTATTATTATTATCCCATTATTTGCCTGCTTTTAGCACCAATGTGCAAACTAGACAGTCATACGATTACATATTTCAAGTTATTAAATACTGGAACCAAGCAATACTAATAATCCTTGCATTTGATACAGAACCTTATCACGTCTTCTAGACATCTAAGGCGCTTCACAGAACATACTGTAAAGTGCGCTGACTGTATATTTTGTGGGCGAAACAAAACAAATAAAACTCACCATTAGCTTCTGGGCTGATTTGAAAGGTTCGGTACTGATTCGCAGGTAAAAGAGCCCAGGGTAGATAAAGAGTAAACAAGAAGAAGTAGTGGAGCCTGAGGGAAAGGACAAAATTCACACAGTTAATAACAAACTAACAAACTGTGCGCAACTGGCTGCCACGTTTTGTCCACAAACATACAGTCAATTAATTCACTTTACAGTATATTCTGTGAAGCGCTTTGAGATGTCTAGAAGACGTGAAAAGCGCTATCACAAAATGCAGATTATTATTAGTACGGTACAGGTATTATTATTATAAAGTAGTTACCTCACTGATAGACACACTCAAGCGAGATTGCAAAACATATGAGTTCAGAACACAATTAAAAACCTTTCCTACAACCAGAACACCTTTAGATTGTGAGTCCAGCACTACATTTTGCCATTTAACCTTTGAAAATACAGAGTGGACTAAAATTCTCCTAATAAAACTACATTTTAAGACGTTTGCAACAAAAGTTTAGAAATTTTGAAAACGAACACTCGAACGACGGTTTAGATTTCCTACAAAAGATTCAGTGAGACACCCCTCCGCGGACTGGCGCACAAATAGAAACATCAACCCCTGTGTTCCCTGGGAGAGAACAAAAAAGTGCTTTCACGCTTGTGAACCCAGCAGCCAATCATTCAACAGTCACTTGCGTTTCGATTGAGACGGGAGCAAAGGCCAGACTGATGCCTCCCCACAAAGATTCTTCCGACGCACACATCCCACAAAGCTCCCTGGCATTCATCATTCGCACATTGCAAGATCATAGGTGCCATCCAACAGAGAGCATCAATCCTTCACATCTGCTGCGTTACATTTTAGAGCAGAGAGCTGATCAATCTGCTCGCGTGACCTTAAAGGGGGGAAAAAGTCACTTCTAGCTAGGTTTACTTACACCTTTCACAGCTCGGGCTTAGCATTTTATTATTATTACCATTATTATTATATTAACGCAGTAGTTTTGCTCATTAATGAGAGATAATTATCTGTAGTCCTGTAGCTCAGTGGTTAGTTCTTGCCTTGCAAGCGTGAGACCTGTGTTCAAATCCAGCCAGGTCAGGGCGAAACCGTGGGCAAGTTTCCTTACTCCACACGCACGCCTAAAAATAATCCCTCCAAAAACACATACAATAATAAACATTGGTCATTTTCAATCCACGACTGTTTGTGGAGGACGCTGTGCCCTGTTTCGCCCACAAATATATAGTCAATTCACTTTACAGTGTACTCTGTGAAAAGCTTTGAGATGTCTAGAAGATGTGAAAAGTGCTATATCAAATTCAAGGATTATTATTATTATAATAATCAGAAATGGAACGTACCGACCACGCCAAATATATTCTGGATGTTTGGCATGTACATCGCCAGCAGCACGATGGCAATCAGGTTAGCCAGGGTTACAGCCGTGTGCCGTAGCCACGAGAAGGGTGCGTTCGGGAAAAACAGCAGCATAAGTGACTTCCTGGCCTGTCAAGGGAATGAAATGCCAAAATGAAAGAGCAATCCTAGATCCAGGTAGACCCCGCTTAACGTGGCCTCGGTTAACGTTCTTTCGTTATTACGTCGCTGATACATTGGGAACATATATTCATTTCACGCTGCGTCATTAAAGGGGGTGGAAAGGGGGGCACGGTGGCGCTGGGACCTGGGAGAGTGAGCCAGGCCAGTAGCGAGAGAGACAGGCAGTGAGTGAGTGAGCCGGGCAGGCAGTCAGGGAGCAAGTATAATGTGTGTTTTTTTTTAAATTTTGATGATAAATGTCCAAAAGAACCTAACTCCAGTTTATACATTCATTCCGATGGGAAAAATGTATTCGCTTGACGTCTTTTCGCTTAAAATCGCACTTTTCAAGAACCAAACTACGACGTTAAGCGAGGTTTACCTGTACTTCCTCACGAATACTAGGTTTCGGGGTCGTCGCTAGGAATGAACGGGGAGAACTGCCGATTGTAAGATGGCTGTCTTACACGGGTACTCAATTAGCATGAAAACTTCAGACAGACAACCTTATAAAAAGACTGGCTTGTAGGGCAGCCCCAAGGGTGCAGTGAGTTGAGTTGCTGCGTACAGACCAGAAGCTGGTCTGTGTTTACTGACAATGGAGAGAAGGCACTCCCATCAAAGTTCTCCTTAAGACACATCTTTCCCAGCGAAGCTCTCCTCTTGGTACAGCTGACACGCGCTATACAAACCAGGAATGATTTTTTTCTCTCTATTATGAAGGCGATGGTGGAAATCTAGGCCTCACGAGGACGGAGGGCCGGGTGGTTTCAGGAGGATTGAAGCTTGTCCAGCAGCTTGTTCAGTTCAGCCACGAAGAGAAGCGCTTCTCAATAAGGAATGCCCAGGACTAATCGCATCTATGTCTGGACTTACTGGGAAATGTATCAGCGGCACAGCCAGAAGCACAGAGAACAGTATGCAGACTCTGACAGACATGATCACAGGATCCCGCGGCATGTAGCGGCTGTAACTGTGCAGCAACTCGGAGTCCACTTTGTCTGGAAAACACAGAGACAGAACCCGATGACTTCCAAACTCAACGAAAATATTATTAAGACCCTGTCCGATAATAACAATAATAATAATAACACTTAGATTTACGACAGCGCTTTATCACGCCATCAAGATGTCTCAAAGAGCTCCAAAGGATATGTATTGTAAAGTGGACTTGTTGACTTCAAATTTTGAGGTGGGGGGGGGGGGGGGGGGGGGGGGGTGAAATACGGCAGACAATTTGCGCACAGCAAAGAGCATGGAGTGAGCGCCCGAACGAACGAGCAGTTTGATTTGGGGATTTGAAGGTCAGAACACAGGGAGAAACTCCATTCTCTTTTCGATTTGGACAGACAAGTCCCCAGTTTAACGTCTCCTTCTAAGGATGGCACCTCCGACAAAGCAACACTCCCACCCCGCCTCCCCCCCCCCAACACTGCATTGGAGTGTCAGCTTGGTCTGTGTGAGTTCAAGATGTTAAACTGGTTCAAGTCATAATCCTTGCATTTGATATAGCGGCTTTTCACGTCTTATCGACGTCTCAAAGCGCTTCACAGAATATACCGTAAAGTGAATTGACTGTCTATTTGTGGGCGAAACACGGCAGCCAAATGCGCACAGCAGCGTCCCCACAAACAGTCGTGGATTGAAATGATCTATTTTTAAGAAAATTTGGAGGAATTATTATCAGGCGTGCCGAGTAAGGAAACTTGCCCAAGGTTTTGCCCCGACCTGCCTGGAATCGAAATCGGGTCTCACGCTTGTAAAAGCGAGTGCTCTGACCACTGAGCCACATGGAAATCAAAATTTTGAAATACTTACCATAAAAAGTTAAATACCCAAATAAGGCAGACAGTAGATACACGGCAAAGCTCAGAGAAATTCCTGTGTTCACTGCATTTTGCATCCTGCTCTTTGAAGGCCTGTTGAAAGAAATCTAGTTGAACAGGAGAGTATGCTGTTGGTTACAAGACGTGCTAGCCTGTTAGCAAAATCCCTTGTACTTTTGTTCCAAACCAAGCTCCCCGAGCTTATAAGCAAAGTACAAGTGGCAACACTTTAATGTGTACAAGCTGCTTGAGGTTTCGTTCGGTCGCAAAATTTGCTTTCTTTTGTAACACGTTGTAGCCGTGATCAAGGAGAAGGATGTCGATGCTGGAATGAACGGATTTTGCTGGAAATATTGGCCTCCTGTGTCACGTACTCACTGATCAGTCACAGCAGAGCACAAATGTAGAGCAGAACTTCTCCTCCTCTACCCCAAATTGGGAAGATCAGTCATGGTTCACCCCCCAATTCCCCCGCGTCTCCATTCTCCATTTCAGAAAATTCCACCTAGCCTGAAAGACTATTCTGATTTAAAATTTTAAATGTAAATCTGCGCAGAATTGTGAAAGGTTCTGAAATCCAGGCTTTGTTTGTAAGCAGATTTTTCACGGTAGTAATAATAATAGTCCTTGCATTTGTTACGGCGCCGTATCACGTCATCGAGACGTCTCAAGGCGCTTCATAGAATATACCTTAAGGTGAATTGACTGTACAATTTTGGGGCGAAACGAAGCAGCCAATTGCACACAGTAGGTCCCCACACACAGTGGTGGATTGAGTGATTAATTTGTTATTTGTTTTTAAGGGAAAAAAAACATACGTCGGCAGTCCTTTGTTGGGGAAACGTGTTAAGATTAATGCGCAGGTTGCGTATCCAACAACAACAACAACATTACATTTGTATAGCGCCTTTCAAGTCAGGCGCTGGACAGGTTACTGCTTTATAGCCTTTCCTAAACTCACCTTCGCAGCTCGCAGTAGATGGGCAAGATAGAAGTGTGGCACAGAAATGAAAATGCCATGGTTGGAATTGCATACACACTCTACAAGAACAAGATGGGTTAAGCGTTAGATTTCCAAGGCAAATTTGTTTTACGGACAGATTTTGTTGCAGAAGACCCATTGAGAACTTACAACCTCACCAACTAGTACACATCTTTCTGACATTAGCGCAAGGAGTCTTGCCATCAGATTTGAACAGGGCGCAAGGCCGAGTCAACTCACACCAGATAAGATAATAAGAAATACTCACATTTGATACGCATCTCGTATTAATTTATACATTAGAAAAGTGGTTGAATTTTAGCAACACAAAGTCAGGTGCTGACACCAGTTCAGTGCCATTTTAATCTTAAAAAAGAGAGCCATTTCTAACAAGTCATGTGCATATTAAAAAAAACAACAGCCCATTTTATCCTTTATAGACACTTCTCATTCTGTGGTATGCAACAGGTCACAATGTCAAATGAATATTGCTCTGTCAGTGGTTAGTCAATAGGTACATTCATTCGTACAGGAAATTGCTTTCACCCACCTCCCTTTACTTTTTTGTCCCCATTTGAAAAAAAAGTTTAGACTTTAATCACCCACACCCACGAAACAATGAGTTACTTCATTAAAAGAATCAAGGTGGAATTAAATCACATATCACTTGGAAATAGCGCAACTCGAAAGTGATTTACAGATCCAACTTGTGTTTAGTTTAATATCGGTAACTTTAGATCAATTTACATCATCAGAAACCGGGAGAGTGTTAGCTTGAGAAGTTTAGTAAAATGCACGAATGGATTGAAAACAGCAGATCCATTGAGAGATTTTGTTAATGACGAATAATATGTAATGTATATGTAATACAACAACAACAACTTGGATTTATTTAATGCCCTCCACGCTGAACGGCATCTCAGAGCGCTTCCCAATAACGGATCCCAGGGCTGAGCCAGTGGGGAGGGGGAAGAAGGTGACCGAAAGCACGGTCGAAAAGAAAGGTCTTTAGCCGAGAACTGAAAATAGGAAAAGAGGGGGTGAGGCGAAAGGAGTGAGGAAGGGAGTCCCAGAGTCTCAGGGCCTAGTGGCTGAAGGCACAGCCGCAGGTGGCGTAATAATAATTCTGGCATTTAATGCAGCACCTCATTACGTCATTGAAACGTCTCAAAGCGTTTCACGGAATATACTGTAAAGTGAATTGATTGTATATTTTGTGGGAGAAAAAATAATCCCAGAACAAATTGCGTACGTTGGATTTTGAAAATTTCCATCGCGAGTTCCACGACAGCTGATTCTATCAACTTTGATTTTTTTTTCTTAAATCACAGCGGTCATAAAATACTTATGACTTCAGTCCTGCTGTCAATATGTTAACGCACCAATGTCCGTGCATTCCCTGGACATGCCTAAAACTTCACTCAGTGGCAAGCAGGGGTGCCATTAGCGATCAGACATCACTCAGGACTCAAGGATTCCCCATGAGTCAATTTCTTTAGAAGTGACCGTCAAAAGTCCATTTCATTGCGAGCCCCAAAATTCATTGCTTACGGCGCTGCCACTAATTAATGCCCAGTCTCTCTGGACATGGTGCTTTATTGATTGTCTTGAAATCTGGTTGCTGTTGAAGCAAATCGTGGTGATGGGGAAACCTTGAGATTTTTGTTAATTGCAATGTTTTCACATCTCATGAGTTGGGCCAAATTCACATCCTGCAGGGAGTAAAGGAGTTACTATCCTTGCTGTAAGTTTCATTCTATACAAACTGTTAGAAGTCGGTCGGGGTGCAAACCTTGTAGGAAATATCCAAAAGCTTTGGTTTACATTCACCAGTGGAGTTAGTGTTCTAAACAGAAATAAAAAACAAAACAAAATCAAGAGGTAGTTAGTTGGCACAGTCTGTCAGATCTCTACATTAGTAGTGACACACACACTCACATACATACTGCAGCTCAGGGAAGATTAACTACGGTAATCAAGACAGAAGTAGGACTGACCTGATGGAATTTCCTGAAGTGATTAATTAGTTTAGCTACTGGAACTCAATATGATTGGAATACAGTAATAGAAATTTGGTGAATGGTCTAAATTTATAATCGAAAGAAACATACTTTCTAGCCTTGCACATCATACAATAGAATCAATTTGTAGCACCGGAATATATCAGGATATTAATTTATTAATGTAATCACATCCGCAGACACTATTTGGTCAAGGTAATCTGTTACTCTTCGTGGCTGTGTCCTGTTGCAAGATTTAATACATTTTCAGGATGATGATAATAATAATAATCTTTGCATTTGATTTAGCGCTTTTCACATCTTATCGACGTCTCAAAGCGCTTCACAGAATATACTGTAAAGTGAATTGACTGTATATTTGTGGGCGAAATGCGGCAGCCAATTGAGCACAGCAGCGTCTCCCACAAACAGCCGTGGATTGAAATGACCAATTTTATTTTTGTGGTTCTTTTGCGAGGGATTATTGTTAGGCGTGTGGAGTGAGAAAACTTGCCCAAGGTTTGGCCCTGACCTGCCTGGATTTGAACACAGGTCTCACGCTAATGCTCACAACAAAGGATACCTTACCTGAATAAAGTCTTCGGTACCATTAACTGGAAGTGGGCAAGGAATCATCCATTTTTTAACCATAATCTGAAAAAATATAAGTAAGAAAGGTGACAGGGATTAGTTAGCGAGTGCATGTTGCGGGCGGTTTTGTTAACAGCAATGGAGAGATGAGAACTGAACCAGGCAATCAAACAAAGAGTGGAGGCCATCACATCCGAGTCTCATCCTCTCTTAACCAGACTATCACCCGAACTGACAAGAGCAACAAATTGAATTGTCTCTGTGTGATCTCAGACCAAGTGCTACTCCACAACTCAGGAGTAACTTCTTGCAGAAAGGAAACTGGTTCACTTATCTCACGGACTATATATTTGTTCTCCCTCTCAAAGGTTTGAACAATGCTTACTTTAAAGTAAAATTAGGAGTAAAAATGATCTATATATATATATACTATATAGACAATATATATATACACTGTTTTATATATTATATAAAACTGGCAGAAGAACATTAAGAGATCCTTACTATGTTTCTAAGCGATAACCAAAACATCACTTACTGTATTTAGGAACAAAATAATATAAACAGGCATGTGGGTATGTACATAACACATACAGTACATTGAGAGCAGCACACAGCTCAAAGGAGACTTTTCCGACACTTCCACCACAATAATTTTTCACCTAAAAAACGTATAGTCACTACACTTTATAGTAAATCCTGTGAATCACTTCCTTCACTTGCCTCTCCCACGCTCCCCAAATTCTGGGATTCTTCACAACTGGCCTAAGAATGACTTGCTCTCCGATCTGTGCTCACTGTTTGGGGTGGGGGGGGGGGGGGGGGGCGGGGAGGGGGGAGAGTGGGGAGAATGGGGGGAAGGGCTAGAAGATCTGACTCAACAGTGTGCGGCTGTCTGTGTCTGCGTGGGGGGTGGGGGGGTGGGGAGGTGGGGGGCAAAGAAAATCGCATAAGAACTACTCCGAAGTAATGCTGAAATACAATACTCTGTCACTCTGCCAGAAACAGAATTATTTCACAACGTAATTGCCAAAAGGCATTGCTTAAATAAATATATGTATTATACACACACACAATCTCTCTCCCTCTCTCTCCCACACAGACAGAGCAACACGGAGAAGGAACTCGATGTAACTGTTCAAAAGGAACTCGAAAAATGAGAATTAACTGTTAATTCTGGCAAACATGAGTTACTGAGAGTTGTTGGGTGTGGGTGAGGGGGGGAAGAAACCCAAAAGGATTTTTTATAAGGAAACATGCAAGGATTTTGTGTACCACTGGTGAAAGCTCACATACATCCTAAATCTTCCTGGATTCCAGCGAAGGGGAGTGGGGTGGGGGACGGGGGGTAAGGGGAGGAGAAATGTATGCCTATGGGTCAAGGGAATGCCCTTCGACCCTTGGGTTTTTCCTTTGAATCCAGTCTATTTTTTTTTGCAAAAGAAAAAAGTTAATTAAAAACACAAAACTGGAGGCTCAGATTCGACGCACCATTTAACACTGTCTCGAAAGTTTCGGATTTCTACATCAGCCCCGGCAGCGCACAGCACATAAACCACATAACAGAAGGAACACCCACTCGACAGAAAGTACGATTGCACAGAACCCGTTAAAGTCAATCGCGTTGCAAGGAAAAAATAAAGAGTCACCATTAAACAATCAAAAGAAAACACACAGCGGAGGAGCGTTCAATGACTTGTAAAACCCCACACGGCTTTTCACATGAATGCAACCGTAAGTCGATGAAGTGAGCTGAAAAAAAGCTGCTGCATTCTTCTCTGGAATTGTTTTACGCTCTGTGATTCAGCAAAAAAAGAAAGTCACGGGAGAATTTTGTACGATTTTGGGAGATGATGTGTGTAAAAAAAAATCAGCAGTTAATTATCTTAAGAGCCAGGTAAACAGAAAAGTTCCCCCGGGGCAAAAATGATTGAAAGGTAATGAGAGCTATTAATAATTAAGACTTGTGTTATCTCCCATCCTCATCTTCTTCAGGTCCATCACACCCACCTACCTATGCGTAAAGTGCTTTGAGACATCCTCCTTACATGAAAAGCCATATATAAATGTATATCAACGTAAACAGTGATCATTCAATTCACAGGCAATCGAGGGACACCGACAAAATACGCAGTAAAATTCTGTAAAGCGCTTTTGACGCGAAAGGAGCCATAGCTAATTCATAATGAATGATGAACTAATTGCGAGTGCTATTTTTCTTCATTGTATCTTCTCAGCACAATACAGAGACGGGTTGGACGGAAGATTCATTCCTGGAGAGGCTGGCTTGCTGCAAGTTTGAGGGAAACTTCAGCATGAGAATGAACCCAAGCACGGATTTGACGGTTATGTTGTCCTACATTGTCAAGTTTGTCTGGACTGCAGATCTGTATTGGGTTAGGTATTGTCATGGTACATATTTTGCAGTAATGATGAATTACCCACTATAATAGCAGTGTAAAATATGACAAATAAAGGCCAGCTGTTCTATTGAATTGAATGGAAAAAAAAGCCTACTATAAAAAAAAACGACATTGGCTGCAAATTCCACACATTGTCCAAACCCGCTGTATGATTAGAGGCTGTCTTTCCATGTTCTCAGTGACTTCCAAACTGCTGTCAGCCTGGCTCAGTCGGTAGCTCACTCCACCTCTCTCGCCTCCGATTCAGGAGGTCGCGGGTTCAAAACCTACATTGAGATTTTAAAGCTTGTCGTCGAGGCCAGTGGCGGCCAATCTTTTGGGTCGGCCAAGGAAACGAATGCCCTGGATTGAATATTTCTCATTTAATGCCATAAATCAAGAATTATTCAATCAAGAAAAACCTGGAAACACATTGCCAATCAAACATGGAATTGCCTAGACTAATGCTTGTTGACGTAGTTTGGCGGGCACTGGTTTAGGCCAACAAAAAAATGTAATTATTCCTTTCATGGCTGTTTGTGGGACATTGCTGTGAACAATCTGGCTGCCATATTGGCCTGCAAAATACTCAAATACATTGTACTTTACACTGAATCTCAGGAAACCCTTTGAGTTGAGAGATTATATCAAATGCAAGGATTATTATTATTTATTATTATTATCATTCAACAGGTAGGTAGTAGAAATAAAAATATATATATATTGATCCTCAGGTTGATCACTGACACAGGACAAATGTTCATCAAAGACACTGCAATTCATAGTTGTTCATTCTCAAAGTAAAAACATAATAATCGTTGCATTTGATATCGGGCTTTTCACGTCTTCTAGACGTCTCAAAGCGCTTCGCAGAACATACTCTAAAGTGAATCGACTGTATATACGTGAGCGAATTTTAAAAAAACTGTTTACGGGGTGTTAATCATTCAGGATATTTTGCCTAGCAAACATGTGATTCAAGCGCGGAGTTTTAAAACTTACCACAACAGTAAAGTAGACCATGAAAAAGATGGACAGACCACTGGCGTAACTAAGACATCCTTCGTTTTTTTTTCCAAAAAAAAGAGAAAGCAAACATGTCAGAAAACTCTCCAACAGTACAGCAACAGGGCAGAAAGAGACGAGGGACGGGCGCTAAACCACACGATAGGACGGGCGGGAGGTAGTTTAAACGACAATAGTTTTCTCAGTGTGTGATAGTTAGCTCCTGTAGCTCAGTGGTTGGAGCTCCTGTAGCTCAGTGATTAGAACACTCGCTTTACAAGCAAGAGATCTGTGTTCGATCCAGGCAGGTCAGGGCAAAACCTTGGGCAAGTTTCCTTACTCTACACACACACACACACACGCCTAATAACAATCCCTCAAAAAAAAACGCAATAATAAAAATTGGTCATTTTCAAACCACGACTGTTTGTGGGGACACTGCTGTTCGCAATTGGCTGCCGCGGTTCGCCCACAAATATACAGTCAATTCACTTTACAGTATATTCTATGAAGCGCTTTGAGACGTTGATAAGATGTGAAAAGCGCTAGATCAAATACAAGGACTTTTATTATTATTATAGACTGGAGCTTATTAGGTCAAATGCAATAAGATGTTTTTTACATAATAATGAAAAATCATCCTTGCGTTTGGTATATATCTCTTACTCTGTGCCAATATCTCCGGCATCAATGAATTCTTCTCCCCCATTCCTGCCTCGGAATCAATTTGAACGCAATATATACATTTTTAAAAAAGAGAGACACACAAATTACACAGCGAAACATCTACATCTCCCAAAAAGAGGCATGGCAGCCAGTTGCGACAATCACTGTGTGTCAACGGGGGAATTTACAGCTGTTTACATTTGATGAATAGAAAATAAAAGCTATCCCACCACTGGCCAGGCCAGCCCAGTAGGTGTCCTGCAGAGCAGAGCAATGAAGAGTAAGTTCAAAGTTTGGAGTATTCCTTACGATGGAATGAAACTACCACAAGCGGCCGGTCATAAATCAGACACATGCAGGGTCAAATGGGTCTATTTTCTGAATCTATTTTCATAAAACATTGCTCTTCGATCGCGCCTTGGGTCACCCTCCGACCCCTGCCTTCCCACCCCTCCTGATCACAACCCCCTGCCCGCGTCCAAATCCCTGCTTGTCCAGGGCCCGGTCAGGATTGCACAGTGAATAGACAAACGGAATTTTGTTGACGGGCTGCAAATTGAACGCAGGCACGGTTTTATTATTGTGGTTTTTTGGATGAATTATTATTAGGCATGTGGAGTAAGGAAACTTGCCCAAGATTTCGCCCTGACCTGCCTGGATTCAAACGCAGGTCTCACAATTGTAAGGCGAGCGCTCTAACCACTGAGCTACAGGACTCCAGAGGGGGAGAGGGGTGAGGGGAAGGGGGATAGAGAGGTGTGGGTGAGGGGGATAGAGAGGTGTGGGTGAGGGGGATAGAGAGGTGTGGGTGAGGGGGATAGAGGAGGGTGGGTCGAGGTGGGGGGGTATGGGAGAGCGGGAAGAGAGGACTGTGGGAGAGGGGGAGAGAGGGGAAGGAGGATGGCTTGTGGGAGTGGGAGAGAGAGGGTTTTTACAAGCTGGAGATCACAAGGGACAGAATTCACAGCAGAGCAGAGGCCGGCAAATCTTTGGCACACCCACAGGAGTCGCTCTGTGAAAATGACCCATGAGTGGAACTCACCTATTTTTGGAAGCAGAGCTAGAGGAAGGACAATACAGAGAACGATGATGATCAGAAGGATTTGTCCATTGAGGTACCACGGAGTCCTGTTAAAATGTCAACATCAAGTTCACACAATCTCGAAATTTGAAAGGGGGGAAACAACAACAACAACAACAGAATGACATGTACAGAGCGCCTTTCACGTCAGGAGGACGTCCCAAGGCGCTGAACAGTTAGGACGGGACTCGAGCAAGGGAGAGGGGCAGGGTAGGGGCGGGAGAGAGTTAGGAGGGGAGCGAGAGGGTTGGGAGGGCGGCAGAAGGCACGGTCGAAGAGGAGGGTCTAGAAGGAGGAGAGGGAGGGAGAGAGGCGAAGGGATTGTGGGATGGAGTTCCAAAGTGTGTGGGCAAAGAGGCTGAAAGCCCGTCCGCCGATGGTAGGGAGGGTCGGGCGGGAAATATGGAACAGGCCAGATAGAAAAATAATAATACAGGCATTTGATACAGCATCTTTCACATTGGGAGCACATCTCAAAGTGCTTCACGGGATTTAGTGTAAAGGGTAGACGGATTTTGTAGTCAGGCATATACAGGACACTGGTATGACAGGCCGCCTGGAGGGAGGAATTCTCACTTTAATATATTATCTGTAACTACCTTCAGTCCCGTCCTGTGATGTCTGTTAGAAGCAAACAATAAAAGTTTCTTTGCAGCTAATTTAAGCTAACTTTTGATCTGAAGTCAGCAAAGTAAAAACCAAAGTCAAAGTCGATCAATGTAGGATTGTATCTGTAGACAAGACGCATAAAGCGTATGATCATATTAATAATTCTTGCATTTGTTATAGAGCTTTTCATGTCTTCTAGACGTCTCAAACCTCTTCACTGAATGTGCTGTAAAATTAATTGACTGTATATTTGTGGGCGAAACGCGGCAGCCAATTGCGCACAGCAGTGTCCCACAAACAGTCATGGATTGAAATGACCAATTTTATTATTGTGTTTTTTTTTGGAGGGATTATTAGTAGGCGTGTGTGTAGCGTCAGGAAACTTATCCAAGGTATCGCCATGACCTGCCTGGATTCGAAACACAGGTCTCACGCTTGTAAGGCGAGTGCTCTAACCACTGAGCTACAGGACAAACTACAGGATATCATATCTGTTGCACGCACACCACACACACAAACACACACATACCGACACTCAGAGACCAACCAGTATTTCTCCATTCCATGCGCTTACCCGCTGTATTCAGAGTGTAGGAAGCCACGGATTGCAGCTGGGAGCTCAGACTTCACAATAAACAGATAGGAGGACATTGCTGCAGGAAAGAAACCAAAAGTCAGACCAGCTTCTGAATATTTATTCCTCTCAGTTTCCTCTCTGTTGCCTTTTGATCTTCGCTGGGACAACACAGGGAAAGTGTAATTGGCTTTGGTGCCTTGGTTTCGTGGGGGAGGGGGAAGGGGAGGTGGGGGAGGGAGAGAGAGAGAGAGAGGAAGAGGGGAAAGGGAATCAAAGTCGGTCAGAATAAATGGACCACATTTTTCTCAGGATGACAATCCTCATTGAGATGTGTAGAACATGCGTAGCATAAATTGCATTTCTTGGAATACACCACTTTGTCTGACATAAACGTTTAAAAGCGTGGTAAGAAAAATACAACGCACGAGTTCCATGTGCGACCTTGCCCCCTTCTCTCTCTCTCTCTCCCTTTCTTTTTCTCGCTAGGAACTAGAAACAGACACATCAAGTTTTGTTTTGCCCCCACCCCCACCCCCACAACAATTACAAAACGTCAGAAAATAGACGAACGGCAACGGTTCTCAGGTGAGCTAATGGAAGGTATTCACTGCTCTGTCACTCACCCAGGCTCCAAAAGCCTTATATATTTAGTAGCAGTTGCACAACTGTTGAACATCAAGTCAATGAAGTTGCTTTCCTGACCTTTGGGATTAAGGAATCTGATCTGGCCCAGTCTGGAGGTCACCTAAACATCATAATTACTTCCACTAGACTTCCTGCCAAAAGCACTGCGTGCTAGGAATGACTGCCCTCCTTGTTGCCTTGGCTCGGCAAAGGTTTTTACAGTGAAGGTCAAACAATGCCAGCCATTCTCCCGGGCTGGTTTTTATTTTTAAATGAAGTGCAGCGTTCCTGTTTAAACTGTTGGCTAAGAGCATACGACGAGTCATTTGCGATCTTTAGAGCCAAGCACATCATTTTCAAATCAAGGTCGGCAGGTGGTCTCCGGCCTGCGTTGAACACTGGACTACCCTGCAGATCCTATTTATTGTTGAGTAGAATTCCTCAAAGGGCTCCTATTGACACAAGTTCTGGAACGAGCGGAGCATTCTTTCATAGCAGGACAGCGGAGGCCGGTTTAAAGACACACGGGTCCTCTTTCCACTTCCGTTGTGCAACGCAATTGGCTTTTACACTATGCCTTTCGCGGCAGGGGGAACGCACCAAAGTGCTGTGTTCTGCCTGCGCACCCGAGCTGGCGGTGGGAGCCGAGGGAGGCTGCGGGAGGGGTGAGATCAACGGAGGTAGATCTTAAGATAAACCTTATTAATAATAATCATCATCATCATCCTCGCATTTGATATCGCGCTGTTCACGTCTTCTAAATGTCTCAAAGCGCTTCACAGAAATACTGTAAAGTTAATTGACTGTATATTTGTGGGTGAAACGCGGCAGTGTCCCCACAGAGTGGTGAATTGAAATGACCAATTTTATTAGTGTGATTTTTTGGGGAGGGATTACTGTATTATCAGAGGCATGTGTGTGCGTGGAGTAAAGAAACCTGCCCAAGCTTTGGCGCTGACCTGCCCGGATTTGAACACAGGTCTCATGCTTGTAAAGTGAGTACTCTAACCACTGAGCTACCGGACTCCACCATCTTCAAAGAGTTGAGGGAGGAAGCAAGCCAGAGAGACTCTGGGATGGAATTCGGGAGGGTGGCAGCGAAAAGGCTGAAATTTCTGAAAATTCTACTTGGAGGATTTTTCAGTAGGAAGGACACCAGGAGAAAGTGCCTTTCCTTTTTGTGGCATCTTTAATTTGCACCTGAACATGTTGCGGAGCTCCGGTAGTTCAGTGGTTAGAGCGCTCGCCTTACAAGCGTGAGATCCATGTTCGAATCCAGGCAGATCAGGGCGAAATCTTGGGCAAGTTTCCTTGCTCCACACACATGTCTAATAATAATCAGTCCGTGCCCCCCCGCCCCCCGCCCCACCCCCCCAAAAAAAAACACAATAATAAAAATTGGTCATTCCAAACCACGACTGTTTGTGGGGACGCTGCTGTGTGCAATTGGCTGTCGCGTTTCACCCACAAAATGTACAGTCAATTCACTTCTTTACAGTATATATTCTGTGAAGCGCTTTGAGACGTCAATAAGACGTGAAAGGTGCTGTATCACATGCAAGGATTATTATTAATAGTATTATTATTATATAACAGGGCAATCACACAGAATGCTGCCACATGATAACAACAGCTGGCAAGCGTTCAGAGTCAAACAATCTTTGGGCCACTGTAAACTAACACCCCGGAGCAAGGCTGGGAGAACACTGAGGATTATTATTCTCACTGTTATTATTGGTGATGTTGCTGTGTACACATGGCAACAACAAAAAAGGGTATTAGCTCTGCACAAAGGAAATCACCTACTACACCACCATCGCTGATGCCTGCAGTCCTGTGTGAGGTTTCCTTTCTATCATGAACAGGGCATTAACACCCGTTTCACAGTCTGTTAATGGTCCATTAGTTCCCTCTTCATGCCTGCGATTTTTACAGTTTTAACTTCTTCCTTATGTCTCGGGTTTCCCTGGCCTGGTCTTGTTTGTTCTCTACGTTTCGCCCGCAAAATATACGGTCGATTCATTTTACGTCTATCGGCGAACTGCTTTGAGACGTCGATAAGATGTGAAAAACGCTATGTCAAATGCAAGGACAAAAATCATTATTATTATTACTACCCTATCAACAGCTTCTTTCTCCAGGTCAAGCGATTCAGTCTAGATGATGGGGAGAGTTTCCTTAATCCACACACAGGCCAAATAATAATCCCTAACAAAAAAGTCATAAAAATTGTTCATTTCAATCCACAAACGACTGTTTGTGAGGACACTGGTGTGCGCAATCGGCTGACGCATTTCGCCCACAAATATACAGTCAATTCACTTGCCAGTATATTCCGTGAAGCGCTTTGAGACACAGTCTAGAAGACGTGAAAAGCGCGATGTCAAATGCAAGGGTATTAGCTCTGCTACCCTCTAATAATAATATTATTATTACTATTATTAAATGCCCTCGATCAACACACACCATCATATCACTATTCCTTTATCGACATTAATTCAAAACACCGCCATGGAATCACGTAAGCACCATCACCCCGTGGACTGTGAGAACAGACCCCGTTGCCACCTTCTCGGGGCGACCGACGTGACAGACAATAAACACTTGGCCCTGACAGCGTGGCCCACATCCCAAGTTAAGTACAAAAAAATATAGGGAGGCTTTACTCCAGAGTGTTCACAGCAGCTGAATCAATACTGGAGTTGCCAGAATAAATCCTACAGTGTAAGGACGGCCTACGCTCATCTGACAGGACATCGGGAATCACCTGACAAACCGTTAGCAGCTAAAGAAGCATCACCATCCACGGGGCTGCCTTCTGCCATATTGAAAACATCACAGCGTTGTTCAGCAACCCTCCCCACCAACCCCTGAGTTTGAACTGTTTGTATCCTCTACGGAAGAACGGGTCACGGGGAGATTTCTGACTGATCGGCAAAACTCTGGGCTTTTTTCACCAACCCATTTGAATTAGCAGCGGCCACGATTATAATACTGCCTTTAATAAATAATAATAATAATCTTTGCAGTTGATATAGCGCTTTTCACATCTTCTAGACGTCTCAAAGCGCTTCACAAAATATAAAGTGAAGTGAATTGACTGTATATTTGTGGGCGAAACGCGGTAGCCAATTGCATACAGCAGTGTCCCCACAAACAGTCGTGGATTGAAAATGACCAATTTATTATTGTTTTTTTGAGAGATTGATAGGCGTGTAGAGTAAGGAGACATACTGAAGTTTTCGCCCTGACCTGCCGGGATTCGAACATAGGTCTCACGCTTGTAAGGCGAGGACTCTAACCGCTGAGCTACAGGACTCCCAGTTTGGAAAGTTCGGCACAATTTGACTTTCGCAGAATCAGAACTCGCTTTGCTGTGCGGCCAAAGGCTACCTGAAATGTACCTGAAAAGTCACTTTTAAAACAAACTGGAAGTTGATTTTGTTTTTGTGGGGGGAGTGGGGAGTTGGGGGGTGGGGGGGTGGAGAGAAAGCAATGTCTCAGGGGAGAGACAGAGAAAGCAAAGAGAGGTACCAAATCCTCAATGTTTGCTGTTGCTGCAGCACAGTGCGAACCAGATGTCTCACAGACTCAACAAAAGCCTGTGCAGCTCACGATGTGGTTAATGAGCTTCAAATGAGGAATTTGTAAACTGGGAATCGCTGCACTTTCAGCAAAAGAAATCGCAGGATTCACTGTAAATTATTAAAATATGCCAAATAACGAGAACCTGCTGACAGGGTTTAATATTGATAACTGGAACTCTCTTCCCCCAATCTCTCCCCCTTAAATGTTGTTATTATAGTAAAACTACGATAACTATCGCCTTAAGCCCACATACCTAGTATCCCAGCTCTTCGGGTATTTTGTACTTTCGAGATACTATGGATGACAAGTTAATGATAATAATAATAAGCTTTGCATTTGTTGGTAAGTAAATCGTTTCAGTAATTTCCCGCGGAGTGACCAGTTATCAGAGTTTGACGGAATTAATTATAATTATGGAGCTCCTGTAGCTCAGTGGTTAGAGCACTCGCCTTACAAGCGTGAGACTTGTGTTCGAATCCAAGCAGGTCAGGGCGAAACCTTGGGCAAATTTCCTTACTCCACACGCCTAATAATAATCAGTCACAAAAAAACACAATAATAAAATTGGCCATTTCAATCCACGACTATTTGTGGGGGACGCTGCTGTGTGCAATTGTCGGCTGCATTTTGCCCACAAATATACAGTCAGTTCACTTTACAGTAAATTCTGTGAGGCGCTTTGAGATGTTGATAAGAGTGAAAAGCGCTATATCAAATGGAAGGATTATTATTATATAATAATTATATAATAATCCTAGTTTTGATATAGTGCCTTTCACATTGGGAGGACTCCTCAAAGCGCTTCATAGGATTTACTGTAATACACAGCGATTGTATTTGGCAGCCGAATGCAGCTGCCAATTTGCCCACAGTCACGTTCCACAAACAGCCGTGAAGTGAATGGACAATTTTGTTTCGGGGAATGTTGGCCCAGACACTGAGAGAGAGAGAGACGGAGAGAGAGAGAGAGAGAGAGGAGTAAGTTTTCCATCTCCGTTTATTTACTCTTCAGTTCACGCACATGTAAAATATCATAGTGAATGCAAACAAATTGAGTGCAGCACTACACACAGCCTGACATCAACTTCAGTAGCTTAGCGCTGAATTGGTCTCCCCATTTACCTACAGCGAACGCCGCGGCGACAGTGTGGCAGATACAACATTGGTTTTACAAAGCGGATCGGTTCCTCCTATAGAATTGCAGTTTGAACTTCATCACTCAACACAGGATGATCACTCAACGTTAGTTTCCTTCCATCTGACAGGGTTAGCTTACCTCCAATGTTCTGCACTAATATAGTGCTGGCAACAAGAACCTGCAAGACAAATGGACCACAGGCAGTGTTCAGTGGCCTTTGATATTACACAGGAATCTTGGTTATCTGTCATGACCCCATTCCAACCAAGAACCTAATTGCCTCAATTATTCGGCCTGAGCCACTAATCAGTTTACTCAACCAGGCACACACTCAAAAAAAAGAGCCAGCCTTTCACACATCTCAGTCTCTATCCTCCAGACCTGACCACACTCTCACGAACTGAGTAGAGGAGCTCCAGACTTCACTGTGGAGCTCAATGAACCACGTAAATTTGGAGAAACGGGAGAGTGATCAGGTGGACGGAATGCTTATTCAGATTATTATATTCCCCAAGCTTCCTTCTCTCCCCTATACCTGCTGGAATTCTCTGCCAGCGGGGAGAGGAACATGTTTGGAACTATAGGAGGAAAATTCCACTTTTACAGGCAATGGTTGAAATGTTTTATAGAGGTTCATAGGGGCACAGCAATAACATGCGTTTATATAGCGTCCTTCGCACAGGCTAGAATCCTGGAACATTCACAAGGGTACCTGATTTAGCATCGACGTTCCGACAGAAAAAGAAGACAATCTTAACGCGGGGCCGGGAGCCAAATAAACCAAATTAAATGTGATGTGATTCACGTACCTTTCCAGGAGTCTTAAAGGCACAAAATCCAAGGTCTTCATAGGATTTCTGCCCTGGAAAAAAGGAAATAAAGGAAACATCATGGATTGTTGAACGCTAAATTACAGTTTGAAAACCTAGCTATGAAATATTATTATTATTATGAACACATTCCTTTCTTTTGCTGCCACTTTTGATGCTAATTTACTGAAGCAAAGCCCAATTTATGATTCAATTTACAGTCCAATAATGTATACTTCTAATATGTAAAACACAGTAGGCGGATACTGTTATTGCCATTTGACAATTTTGCGTCCTCATCAGGCACACACTGTACTAACACAAGCCATTTGTCTTCCGACAA
The DNA here is from genome assembly GCA_035084275.1 of Hydrolagus colliei. Lineage (NCBI taxonomy): Eukaryota > Metazoa > Chordata > Chondrichthyes > Chimaeriformes > Chimaeridae > Hydrolagus > Hydrolagus colliei. The sequence goes on from CM068750.1 coordinate 2,592,129, forward strand.
TACAGAAGACTCTCTGTTTAGCAGCAATGTTGGTTCAGTTAAAAATAAATTGCAAGGCTTATTAAAAGGACTGGTGTACAGTCAGCGGGGCAAGTAAATGTGCAAGTCTTCAACTCACCAGTTTCTGTACACATGACAAGCAGCAGGTGAACGGAGAATGCCGCCAGCGAGGCAACTATCAACAATAAGATACTGCAGGAGGCAAAGTTCAGGCAATGTGTAAATTACACTTTAGAGCACATTAATGCTACACTGATAATCATCTTGCTCGCATGTATAGGGAGAGAGAAACATCCATCAGTGGGTGGAATCCCACCCCACCTTTCAATCGCGAGTGACACAGAGTTGAAGTTTCGTGTCATCGATGCGCATTGATGAGGAAAGAGTAGACAACGCGTTCAAATGATTTGTTCGCAAATAAATAAGTACTGTACTGTATACTGAATTTCAATGGCTTTATAATGGCCCCCAAACCAGACTGCTAAAGAATAGTCACACATTAGCCACACTACACAAGACCCAGCACCTCCTCAACAAAGTCACGCACATGCAAATAGCGCTAATGCACATGATTATGTAAACCTTACGCGCACTTCTGCAAATGGGAATAGGGGGATTTTAATATTTAAATTATTGGTTTGACAGCTTGTGTATTGTCAGCAGGTAAGAGGCAGACAACATGAGTTAAAGGGACCATCATTTCAATACACAGACAATTCACTTCACAGCATATTCTGTGAAGCGTTTTGAAACATCTCGAAAACATGATAAGGCGCCATATCAAATGTAAGGATTAAGAAGAGTGGTGGACCCGAAACATTGTCTCAATTTTCCTTTCTCCATAGATGCTGCCTGACCTGCTGAGTGTTCCCAGCCATGTCTGTTTTTGTTTCAGATTTCCAGCATCTGCAGTATTTTGCCTTTTTGCAAGGATTATTATTATTAAGATCTTAATTTAATTGAGCCCAAAAATAGGATTGAGTTGACCACCCACTCAGAAAGCATTCAAGAAAAGAAAAACATATTTTTGCTCCTAAATCCTCTATCCTCGTTTTAATATTGCACCTGATCACACCATTGAAATGTCCCAAAGAGCTTCGTAGGATTTAGTGTAAAGTGTAGCATTTGTAAATGAACTCAGCAACTCATTTGTGCACAGCAAAGTCCCACAAAACACAAGAAACTAAATCCTGATTTTTGGACACTCTGGGACTCTATATAAATGAAACTCGTTGTTGTTGTTTTGGAATAAAGTTTTTTTAATGCTCAAAATCACAGAGTCCCATTTTGAAATATTTTCCATATTCTCTGCAACAATTTCCACTTAAGGTCAGCAACGAAAAAAAATCTTCTGCCTATTTCTGCCACCAATGTCCCTTGAACTTCATTCCTGTTTCAGAACTCCCCTTTAATATCCCGCCAACTATCTGAGGCAGTGCGGCAATTATTGGGATATTTTTATTTTGTGATGCACATTGCATTCGTAACTGTTCTTGCACTCAGAGAAAACCGCTCGGTATTGGGTTTCCCATGTTCCACAAAACTCCTTGGAAAGGGATTACAAGTGGAAAGGAAAGCCCAAGGTCATTTCAACACATGAAACTGAAATACAAATATACAGTGCTTTTTCTCACCTGAACGCAATAATGCCAGTGTTGGCCATTGCATACGCCAAGCCGAGAATGCCACTTCCCATAACTGCGTGCATCAAGTTGAACACCGAGGAACCAAAGGAGGTACCTGATGACCCATGATACTCAGGCACCTACAAAAATACAGATGCATTACATCAGCATAGGCATGTGAAATCACGTAAGTCGTCTCACGCAACTCATACAACCAGCACATGCAAATGCACGTGCCTTTTAGTGCTTTTTCAAAAGAATTGCAACTTGAAAGTCACAAATAATAATAATCCGTGCATCGGATACGGCATCTTTTACGTACAGTCGTACAGAGTGCATAGTGGAAACAACGCAACATACTTCAGCATGTTTCCTCAGAGAGAGAGAGAAAAAACACAGGAAGTATTATTGCTCGCTGTACAGGGTGAACTCGGTTGTGAAAGAAACTCAATCGTAACCTCTGCAAACTTTTTAAACAGGTTACACTTTGAGTCCAATGGTGAATCATACCAGTATTCATGTACATTTTGTGTTATATTTGTTGTATAACACTAGTGATTTGTGCAAGTCAACTGCCTTGAGCAAAACTGTTCTTAGTAAATAGTGTAACTCTTGTCAAAGACTCTGTTGGTATTAGTGTAACAGCAAGCCCCAGGAGTTAATACACATCATGTTGAAACTGGAACTGCCCTACTTTTTAAATCACATGTCACATCACGTTTTTTTCTACATGAATCACTTCTGGATATGCTGTATAAGCACCAAAAGTGGCGGCTTCCATTGAAAAGCATGTTCATCAGCAGTCTCCAGAGGAAAAGCACTGTGACTTTGGATTTTTTTTAATTACGTCAGACAGACAACGTTATGAATTAACTGTTAATTCCTTTCTCTTACTGCTCCATCCCGCTGATCCTTGCCCTTCCCTGTTTTTTTTGCCTCCAATGCTAATCCACATTGTTCCAAATCCCAATCTTCCATAATAAATGACCATTTTCAGATCCGTGAAGTCGGCTGAGTAGTAGAAGGAGTGAGAGCAGCAAGGAACTGCTGTACGACAGCTGAGAGAGAGAGAGAAAAAGAAAAGAGAAAAAGAAAACGCAGAGAACAATTAGCGAAATGCTGCAAGTACTCCACATACTCACCTATAGCATTTGAGTGCTGAGATAGAGTGACTCAAGATTACAATTAAGCTCACGTTTATAGCAGTGATTTATTGCTCTGATAAATGTTGGGTTGCAATTACGGGTCCTATCCACTGATAATGGCAAGCTGCTCTAAACAGCAACAGAAATTAAGCACTCTGTCAGTTTACCCTGCATGGAGAGTGCTATATGAGTGCAAGTTGAAAACCAGGTAGCCTATGTTGAGGCGTCCACAGCCAAATTCCTTCAGCCATCTTTGTATCTGCCTCTCTTTCCCGCAGCTAGACAGCCAGTGGCAACATTTTCTCTTGATAGCCACTAGCTAAATAACATTGGCAGAACAGAACTGAGAGAAGGTCAGAAACAAAATCATCTGGTTATTCAGCCAAAGGTCTTGCTCCTGTTGTTTAGGCATTGGTGGCATCACAAATCATTCTGATTTTTATCGTCTATCAGCATCCACAAACATTCCTTCAAGCAGAAAGCCTGGCTATCGTTCTCCTCACTGGTAGTGAAAGTTGGTCAAATTCAACACCTCACTGCTTCAAAGTCAAGTTATGAATAGTGGGAAAAGAGAATTTGGAAAAGACCCTCTCAGTACAGTATATTACTTTATTGCCCCTTCCAGATGTAGTGTTTTCCTTTTAACATCCGACTCTACTTCCTAATGTTGATCACAAAGCAACTAATTAGGAGTGGGTGGTGAATGCTGACATTGCAGCAAATGATATAATAATAATTCTTACATTTGATATAGCACTTTTCGCATCAGGAGAACGCCTCAAAGCCCTTACCATGATTTAATATAATAATCCTAGCATTTAATGTAGCGCTTTTCGCATCTTCTAGACATCTCAAGATGTCTTAAGTCCTCTCTTAATAATAATTATTATTATTTTTATTTACTGTAAAAAGTAGCAACTGTGTGTTTTGCAGGCAGCCAAGATGTCCACTCAGCGGTGTCCGTCAAAATAATAATAATAATCCTCGTATTTGATACAGCGCTTTCCACGTCTTCTGGACGTCTGAAAGCGCTTCACAGAATGTACTGTAAAGTGACTGCATATTTGTGGGCGAAACGCGGCAGCCAATTGCGCACGGCAGCGTCCCCCACAAACAGTCGTGGATTGAAAATGATCAGTTTTTCTTTGGAGGAGTGTGGAGTAAGGAAACCCGCCCAAGGTTTCGCCCTGGCCCTGGCCCTGAGTCTGACCTGGGATTCGAACCACAGGTCTCACGAAAACAGCCTGGGGAAGGGAATGACCAATGTTACACTGACATCCGAGGAAGATTTGGTATCCTGAACAAAAACATCTCTTCGACTTGCCATGTGACCATATATATATTATATATATATTATATTTTGAAATTAATTTATAATATGAATTATTCGTGTTTTTTTTGTTTACATTTTTTTTGCTGCTGTGTGCACTCACGTGTCCCAGCAGCCCGAGAGACTCCTCGCCCTGTTGACTGTCAGTCTGGTCACACGGCATGTCTTTACCACCAAATGTCCTCCCTCCCTCCTGACTGACTGTCCACACCCTGAGAGCAGCTCAGCTGGGAACATTAAACCTCAGGCTGACCAGCTGGCAGGTGGGTTGATACAATGCGGTCACGTGGTCTCGTTCGCTTCCGCCTCGGTGACGCGCCCGGACGGGTCCGCAGCTTTCGATGACGCGGCGCGTCGGAGCGCACGTTCGGATGACGATCAGTACGTTTGCGTGACGATCAGCACGTTCGCATGACGATCAGCACACTTTCCCCCCCCCCCCACCCCCCTCTCCCCTTTGCTGGAAGCCGCTATGAGGTGAGTGATGGAGACCACATCTCCTAGCAACAGCCGCTGCCATGCTCTCTCTCTCTCTCTCTCTCTCAGTCTGTCTCGCTGTGTTTCCGTTAAGGGCTTGTCTCGTGCACATAACGCCATAACGAGCAGAGGGAGGAGGAGGAGGAAGGGAGGGAGGGTGAAGAGAGAGCCAGGCCCCGCCTGTCCGCCCGCCCGCCGCTCCCGCCATTACCTCACTCCAGGGCCTTGACACATGTGGAAACCCATCACAGAGTCTCCCAAACCCAACTGGAGAATTCCCATGTCCCCCCCCCCCACCCTCCACATGGAAATCCCCAGAGATAGATTGTTGAATTGGGTTGTCCTCTCTCTCTCCCCCTCTCTGGAAGGACACATAATAAGGTCTTCTGGACGTCTCAAAGCGCTTTCGCAGAATATACTGTAAAAAGTGTACGTTTGTGGGCGAAACGCGGCAGCCAATTGCGCTCAGCAGCGTCCCAGACAAAAACAGTCGCGGATTGAAACGACCGATTTTATAATTGTTTCCCCCCCCCCCCCCCCCCCCCCGAGGGATTATTATCAGGCGTGTAGAGTAAGGAAACTTGTCCAAGCTTTCACCCAGTCGGGAATTGAACTCGGGTCTCTCGCACGCAAGGCGAGTGCTCTAACCACTGAGCTACAGGACTCCACGAGGACTCCCCATTGTTGCAGAGTGGCAAGAAAAGCAACATCGAATAGCATGAGGGAAAGGCATCCTGTGCCTCTGGTTGAAGTCCTATCGCTATATCAGCACTATATCAAATGAAAGGATTGTTATTATTTAATATAATACTTAATCTCCGCACCTGTAAATCCCAAGACACCGTCCCTGTGTGAATGGCGCTACATAAATGCAAGTTGATCTTTAGTAATGTGCGGAAAGGCCACTGAACCTTTTAACAATGTGAGTGGAGACCTCACACCTTTTAATGATGACAATCCTTCCAAACCAGCTTTCAAATCTAATCAACTTCAGAACACACCCCTGTAGATCACATCTTTAGAGTGATTCCAGTTGCAAAAAAAAGCTTTAAACTCATTATTTTCAAAGAGTCCCAAAGTGTCATAAATCCCACAGTATTCACAAAAATATGATTTTTCATTAATGCACACCTTATTGTATCAAACACAATACTATACTTTTAGTAGGGCACAAAATATAACAGTCAATGAAGCGCTTTAAGACATCTCACAATGACATGATAAGGTACTATATCAAATGCAAGGATTATTAAGTATTATTATGCACTTCAAATGATAAAGTAATTCTGGTTTGGATTCTATATTTTAGCATCGACCATTAGCCATTGAACTTTTTGTCTCAAACTCAATTGGGATATTGCCTAGATCTGGAATTTTTCTGAATTATATCTCATGTATTGCTAATGTTATAGATTAATTTGTATGTAATATTTGTTTTGTTTTGAACTAGGACTTTCATCTCCCTCACTAAGATTTGGAGAAATATTGGGTTAAGTGCTTCTGCTAAGAAATTGACAACTGGGCAGTACCTTCAAAGCTCAACTGGGCAATCCAGATCCTTGCCTGCATTGTGCATTTCCATCGATCATATCAGTGAACCGTTTGCAATGCCAGCACACAAACCTGAACAGGACACAGACCTTTATGCCGCGCCAACTACAGTACGTGGCATGATGGAACTGAACAAGGAGTCATTTAGGAAACAATTGACTCTTCCAGCTCTCAAGGTGAAAACAGATGAAATAAACAAAGTTATGAAGTCTCTTAAAAATATAGCACTGAAGAGACCTGGGGTAAAGCGTGTAGTTGATCTTGGAGATGAAGCTTACAGGCTTATTCTATTGGACCCATTCAAGATAACAAGCTCAGATTCTTTTGGTGCTCCGGAGAAGACGATTTTAGAGAAGTACAATATTGACGCTCAGATCCATAGATATGACTTAACAATGACATATGAAAATTTTAACTCCGAGGAGATTCTAAGGGCAGTTTTGCCTGAAGGGCTGGAGGTAACCACTGGATTTAGCAGAGTTGGGCATATAGCTCATATGAATCTTCGAGACCATCAACTTCCATTCAAGTATCTGATTGGTGAGTTTTGGATATCATTGCAACCCTGAGGTTGCTTGCTATCTGTATTACTTGAGCGCAGCAAGAATTACAGGGCAAGGAATTGAACTCGGGAGAATGAACAGTTATTGAAAATTGTAAATAAATGTGTAAGTACATTAATCTTAGGGCTCTTAGAGCAAGGTACTGCTTTTTAGACAAACATATATATACATATATGCAATAAATTCCACTGGTGCTAGTAGATTAAAGTTTCTTTATTTTTATTGGAAGTATGTTTTTGAGAGGAAGTTGAATGGACTAAACCAATTGGCAGTGGAACTTACCGGTAACTCTATTAAGTGACATGTCATATCATAGTTGCATATTTTAAATTATTAATAATTTTGTTCAGAAAATACTGTGCTTCAAAGACTGCCATGAATAGCTTTACTCAGCCAAGAATATAACTGACAGTTTGTTTTGTAAAACAGAAGCATATATTTTGCTGGTCAAATAATGGTATTTGTTACACATATTTAAGATTAATATTTAATGGATAAATTTTTCTATCTATGTTTTCCAGTAAATTGAAGTAAGGAGACCTGTCAATCAGAACTAGCAAACCTTTATAAAGAAATTTATATTATCAGAAATGTATTATGATGTAGTGAATAGATTTTTTTGAAAAGGTTTTTTTAATTACAATTGTCTTTTTTAGGACAGGTTATAATGGATAAGAATCCTGGAATAACATCCGTGGTTAACAAAACCAGTATGATTGACAATGCTTACCGTAACTTTCAGATGGAAATACTAGCTGGAGAAGACAACATGATAGCAAAGGTAAGATTTTATTTTACTACTGTTTACTGATGCAGTCAACTTTACCACAACCAGTCTGTTGGTATAAATATAACCTTTTATGTGTGTTGTTATGTTTTGGTATTGATGTTGTATGTTTTGTTTCTTTACAGGTGAAAGAAAATAACATCACCTATGAATTTGATTTTTCTAAAGTCTATTGGAATCCCCGGCTTAGTACAGAACACGACCGAATCGTTCGTCTGCTAAAGCCTGGAGACGTGGTGTATGACGTGTTTGCTGGAGTTGGACCGTTTGCTGTTCCAGCAGCAAAGAAAAAATGCAAGGTCATTGCAAATGATCTGAACCCAGACTCTTACAAATGGCTGGTGCACAACTGCGAGGTGAACAAAATCAAGAAAAACGTAGAAATGTTCAACCTGGATGGCAGGGAATTTATCTTGGGACCACTTAAAGATAATTTGTTGAAACAACATGAAGCGCTTTCATCCAATGAGGACACAACCTCCTCCATTCATATCATCATGAACTTGCCAGGGATGGCTGTTGAGTTCTTGGATGCTTTCAGACGACTGCTGAAGGGCCAAAACCCAGTGAACGTCTTACCTACCGTCCACTGCTACAGTTTTTCCAAGTCTGACAAACCCGCCTTGGACATTCAGCAAAGAGCAGAGAATTTCCTAGGAGCTTCGTTAGAGGGACAATGCTCCATTCATCTAGTTCGCAACGTATCCCCAAACAAGGAAATGATGTGTATAAGTTTGAAGATTCCTGCTGAGGTGCTGTATGGCGACTGTCCAGCAAAGGAAGGTCAGTAGTGTACTGTACTACATTTGGCAGAATCTTGAATCATTATGTGCTGGATTTCCTGCAAGGCTTGGGGCAAGCAATACATTATGTGTATCATTGCCCAATAGGTTTATTTCATGTTTGATTTACACTGGCAGGCTATTTTTAACAACACAAAATATTCTATCAAACCACTTTTTCCAAAGAGGAAACTGATACTATTGTTTTTTGCTGCATAAGATTTCTCTCCTGGATCTGCTGAAATCACCACCCGTGAAAAGGGAGTTTTAAATTTACATTAAGGATTAAAACTGTAACTAAATAATTATACAGCAAATTATGTACTGATTTGCAATCAGTAATGGTACAGATTTGACTTTGCTTTTACATCAATATTTATGGTGGGAGGGGAAAGTCATAAATTTACTTCCGAGTACAGTGAACTAAAAAAAAAACTGGAAAATTATTGTCATATCAGCACAAAATCAACTCATTTGTTTTCTAAACAGCTGAACTCTCCTGATATTTCATAGCATTCAACTCTCGCTCTACAGTACAGTACAGTACTTAAAAAAAACTAATAATCGGAGAGGCTCCCATACTAAATATATAAAAATAAGCAAAAATATTTCAAAATTGTAATAATTTAAAAATAATTTAAAATTACAACCAATTTGTTGTACATCCTTTGTTTATTTATATGAACCAGAGATTTTGAGAAGCAAGATCTCAAATAGTTTTTTTTGTTAACTGATTCGTTCAGTTATTTTATCCGACTTGCTGCAGTCAGAATGTGTCATAAGCCACCTTGGTATCTGGTCAATACTCTAAACTGTCCACTAGGAGGTATAGATGAGAGCGTATATGATTGCACTCTTAATGACTTTGGTAAGGTTGGGGAGGGGTGGGGGCGGGGGAAGAGAAGGGCATGGAGGAGAATATGAGTCATCTAAACTAATGTACATCTTGAACATTGAACATTGACTGCAACCAACATCACAGATGGATGTTCATCTGTTTCTAATGTGACTTAAGTTTTGTTGCTGTGATCATTTTTGGTTTGTCCACAGTGGGGGGGAAATTTGCATCATTAGAAATTTACTGATTTATGTTCTTGCGTAGATATATACATGCAAAGGATTTTGAGGAGTTGATCTGCAACAGAGTTCAGGATGACGGATTAATTTTTAAAATAATTTTGAGTATCTACAGCAATTTAAGAAAATGACAATTTGGAATAAACACAGCTGAACTATTTTGACCAAATCATTTCAATTGAAAGCAAGCTTGGTGTGGTAAGAATAAGTCATGTACATGTTTTTGGCAACTTTGTATTTGGTCCAAACCTTCAACGAACCATTGGATCTTCTTCCCAATGTGAAAGGTGCTGTATAAATGCAGTTTGTTGGGTGTTATATTCTATAGTCATTGCAGTTGTAAAGATGCATGCACTATTTTATCAATTGTAATTGGACAATCGTAAGCAGCGGAAGCGTCACAGTTGTTTTCTTCTGTTTTCCTGGATGCACTGGAACAAAACGATTAACAAACCCAAGTTGAAATGAATCTGTGTGGCAATACAGGCATAGAATTGTAAATGTCGAAATTGTTACTAAGTAGTTTACTACTTAGTATCTACTAGTTTTCTACTTAGATTGGAATGAGTTATCAGATTATAAAACGAATACAATTTTAACAGTGTAATATGGTTATTGTCTGTAATGACTGTACTGCTGTTTCCTGGTACTGTATAAATAAGTCTTCAAAATATAGTAAAATTCCAAATGATAACCCAGTAGAGCAGAATTCGGGACAAAGGAGTGAGCTCACATTCTGCTTAAGGTCAACTAAACGGGAATATTCTCAACAGTGCGTTACTGGAAAGTAACCAAATATGGAAATACAATTATGGGTATAAAGATCAAATATAAAAAACAGCTTTTTCTGCAAGTTTGGGTTTGGCTGCAGTTCAGCATCTCTTGTCATTAATAAGCAGTCCTTGCTTTCATCTCTTCCAGACAGTGCTGAAGAACCAGCTCCAAAGCGGCTACGGCAAGATGAGATTAGTGCTTCCACAGGACCACAGTGACTTGTGATAAATGAGCAATGTCATTTTTAGCCGCTAAGAAACAAAATACACTGCAATTTAATTACCAGCCAGTAAAACGAATCTCGGAATGTTTGCATCATTTCCTGGAATCCATTCTCCTGGTCATGATTTGCTTCTATAAACAGCCAGTGATTTGTTATAATGGGTAATGAAACCCTCTCAAGGGCTCACTTTTCTTGCTCACTAGGATAGTTTTTCCACTGTGAATATTGAATTCTATCATGTTAATAAGTAACTAATGGTAAATCCTGACTCCAGCAACATGCATTACAAGGACAAATAAAAATTCTCATTTTTAAAACAAAAATTGCGTGTGTATTTTTCATTACAGTTTTCTGGAATACTTTCAAAAGATAATTAACATCGAAATAGTCTGAGTTATGTCCTGCATAGCACAGTGATTTTCAAAATCGCTTTAAGAATAGATGGCTTGGGTCCAACTGTTGTAAAATGGGAAAATAAATTGCATTTGTCATAGAGATTTTCTTCAGCTACAGCATACAGTGATTAGGGTTCAGTTTACAAGAGGACTGAAACAATTTGTATTTTACTGCAAGAATGTATTATTCATACCAAAAATGACATCTCATTTTATTTCTTTTTAAAATCTCGTGAAGTAAAACCCCTAAGCTGATTAGGCAATGATATCCTGGCTGTTCAGGTAGCTATTTTACATTTATGATACACTGGATATCATTTGCTTCAGCTGGAGGTAGTTCAGAGGAACAAAATTACATTTGTATAGCGCCTTTTACGTCGGGAGGACATCCTATAGCACAAACAATAATGACCATATCTGTCATTTTTTCCATGATTAAACAAAAGTTTTGTTTTAATATGTTCTGCAAGTAAGTTAAAGATATTGGTTGAGAGTAGCTTACTGTATAATTTCCAAATCTTGTTTACAGGATTCCTACAGATGTTGTGCCCCACAGCTGCCTACTCTTAACATGATGAAATCTATACATCCTTTATTTAGTTCTAAAGTCAATCTCCCAGTGGCTTAGCTGGTAAAGCTACATTAGCTAAAACCAACATACGCCAACAAAATACTATTTCCTGATCTGCTAAATGAGCTTATTATGTCAGCCACTGCAGCAGAAGGGATGCACAACATACCTCCTCAGTGTTACTGGTCTAGTGAACTCTGCTATAGATTGTAAATGTTGGTGTGAATGTCAAATGAAGATCAGGTTTAATAGTGAATAACCTTGGGAAAATAGGAATAGAAGTTGGCTGCAGATTTGTTAAAAATAGAGGGATTAGGGGATATGGGGATGGGGCAGGTAATTAGAGTTAGGTCAGAAGATCAGCCATGATCTTATTGAATGGCGTGGCAGGCTCAAAGGGCTGAATGGCCTACTCCTGCTTCTAATTCTTATGGTCTTATTGAGTTTGTTCCGCCATTTTATTGGTTCATGGCAGCTCTTTCTTTCTAATTCTGTTTTCTCCATAATCTGATGATTCTTGCTTCCCACATGTCTATTGCTCCCTTTTAAATAACTCAAAACGATTCTGCATCCCTGGCTTAGGTCTGTTTAGCTCTTTGCCCTGTGGCACTCAAGGTGAACATCATCAATGCTGAGGAATCAAGCGCATTGCAGCTTTTTGTATCCAGTGCCAAGTGGACCACAGATTGGCTGCTTTACCTCTGCAGGGCTTAAAACTTCATCTTAACCTCCAACATCAGAAAATCACCACTTACTGCACTATTGCTGTAACCACAGAAGATCATAGTGCTAAGAGTATGTATGGATCGATACTCAGCTGGTATGAGACTGAGCTTCCTTGGGATTGGATCACTTCCAAGTTGGTCCAAGTACCTGATCCTGTTAAACAAAGTGAAAGTGCTTCAAGGCACACACAACTCTTCCCCACAACACATCATCACATCACCTCTGTCGCCTAGCAGCCGAGGACAAAGTTTCAGTCATGTATTAAATGTTAGGATTCTATACACAGGCTAAATAAAGGAGATTATCTCTGTGGATGCAAGAACTAATCAGGAGATGTTGTGAATTGTAAAGTGGACAGGCAAAAAAATGTGATATTGATTCAATTTTAAAAAGGCAGAACAATGCCAGATGAAGTTTAACACTGAAAAGATCGAAGTATTACACTTCGGACAGAAGAATAATGGTTGGTAGTAATCTCTAAATAGGGAAGCACTAGGATGGGTGGACGAGCAAAGATCTCAATTGTAAAAATCCAGTTTGGTTGTGCAGAAAACAATTATTGAGGTGAATTGATTCCTGGCCTTTATTATAAGAGATCTGGAACATAAAAGGTCAAGATGTGATTATAGCGAACACTGGCCAGACATCATTTGGACTTGAGTTTTGAACACTAAATGTTAGAAAGGATATACAGTGCTGTACTTACCTTCGAGGATGTTTACTTTAGCTCGGGGGAGTACTTTGAAAATAATTACTTTCCTTTGGACATTTTTTTTAAGGATACAAAGAACCTTTACTTTGTAACTTGTGTGTGTTATGGTATCAATTGGGATAATACCAATGGTACAAACTTTCTTAAATTAAAAGAACATCTCAGACATTTGTGAAAACCTAAATCTGGATGTTGCTCACAGTTACTTCAAATGTTTGTCAAACTCAAGGCAAGTGAGCACTGTATTGGGATGCAGGAATTGTAAGTTAAGTTAACAACTCTTTTTGAATTACTCAAGTCAATTATGTTTGGTTAATTAATGTTGAAATGGTTTGGAAAATATTAAATCCCAGAGTTGCAGCATACAGTTATATAACAATTATATGAGAACATGTTTGGATTTCACAGTACTTCTTATGTATTTATAATTACATTTTGACTTATATCAAAATTGAAGTAATTAACGGAGCTCAGTATTTAAAAAGGAACCAAGGAACTTTAATCAAAATAAATGAAAACTGTTACAGTTGACTGGACAAGCATAGGGACTGCATATCTTTGTACAGATCACTCCCATGAACACTCGTAATGCTATCATCTTGGACTGTGTTGTGTGAAACACTTGTGCTTCCTCAACCTTGAGTTCTCAGATGTCAAACACTCTTATCAAGTGGTGCTTACACATTTGTGACCAACAGTGTTGAACCTGCACCTCCTTCTTCCTGTAAGAGGATCTTGACACACTCCTTTTAAATAGAAAATGCTAATCTTTTTCAGTTTAATACAGCTGCTGTCTCCTACAGCTGTCCCAAGTTTAAGTTCTTTGGCTTTGTGTCAGTTTTCCATTCAACAGTGGCATTGCTGACAGTTGGTTTTAAAGAAATCTGGCTGTCAAAGCTACTGGTATCAATCCAATAGCTATCGTGAAGCCTTCTCTCTTAGTTAGAGGAACAATGGCTAACTGGGCTGCCAGAAGAGACCACTAAATGCGTCTTGCAGCGCACGGTAACATGCAAGCGAAGAAGAGTAGCCTCCAGCAAGATCCTGTGGTGTAGCAGCACGTACATGGTTCAAGTACCTTGAGAAAAGACAGAATTGAGAAAGTGAAACTCGTGGTTAGACAGTCAAATCAAACAACTCCATATACAGCATTTGGGCAAGAGTGAATGCATTTCAAATAAAAGTTGCTTATAGTCTATAAAAATTCACATAATAGCTGTTACTAGTAGTATTCAATCCAGTAGAATTTAGAATTTGGGAACACATTTGGCCTTAACGAGAATAATCCATATACATCAATTGATTATATCAAATTAAATTAATTATAAGAGAAATGGTAGACAAGGAGAATAAGCAACTTCATTCAAATTAAACAAATTGTAATTTCCTATAGGTCTATCTAAACTTTTATTGGTGATTCAATCCATAGATGGTTCAATCACAAAGACAACTGGAGTCTAAATTTATTTCAGTCTCTCCTTGCTGAGTTGACTGGTATATATTAGCTGGTAAAACTTGGAAATAATGATGTACAAGTTATTTACTGAATAGCTGCAGTGAACCTCTGTGCAATTCATCAATTGACAAAATTTTGAGTAAGAACGGGTTCTAGTTAAAGCTCAATATGAGATGATTTGGTCGAATACTAATTAATTCCCCATGCATTCCACAATATCTGCTTGAAGGCAACAATCAGATAAAGAAAGGGAACATTTTCTTGGTGGTATTCCAAGGAAGAGGCCTCACTCAGCTCTGCAGAGTTCTAGCACATCTGTGTGTGGTAACTTTGGGAAGGATGTCAGTTGAGAGTTTGGTCAGGTTTGCAATCCTCGATTCATGATGTACATGTATTGCAGAATGTCAATCACATCTGAGAAACAGCTGTAACTATAGCAAAATGTACTGGCCGCCAGGACTCCAGTGAAAAACGTGAATTTTCACATAAATGAATTATGCTTTGGTGAGAACAATAATGCATCTTTCACATTTTTAACCACACGACGATGGCTGGGTGGTTTTAAAAGGTGCAACAAATCTTAACCTGATGCTAATCATCTGCGTTTATTAATGAATGCAGGGGTTGGTTTGTCAGGCTTACGTTTACAAACTCGTCGTTCATTATATTTAGGAACTTTAGAAAAGCCTAAAGTATTCAGATTGAATGTTAAAAGCACATTTTTGAAGCACAAAGCTTCACTAAACACAGTAACCAATGCTTCCCACTGACAGAGTTTTCACTTTTGAGCTTCTATTTTCCCCAAGACTGATTCATACCTAAACAGACGTTTCACACAATTGAATCAATTTATACGATTATTCCACAACAGATGTGGCCATCAATTATATCAGATCCTACTTTAAGATAAGCTGGTTTTGTTTATAAAATCACTGCCTGTAGTGAAATGGAGCCATGTAGACCAGGACAGCCCGAGGTTGAATCTCAGTCTCTGCTGAGTTAGCTGATCTCATGTGGAACAGCAACAAGAATACAATTGCCTTCAGGGCCTAGAGTTAAGGAAGGGAGACCAGAGACCTCCCTCAGGAATCCCACTGTTTATTTCTATCTAAGGACCCCTGCTGGAGAGAACTTGTATATGGATGTCAGGTAATAATAATAATAATCCTTGCATTTGATGTAATGCTTTTCCCGTCTTCTAGACGTCTCAAAGCGCTTCATAGAGTACACTGTAAAGTGAACTGACTTGTGTATTTGTGGGCAAAACGCAGCAGCCAATTGCACATCAGCAGTGTCCCACAAACAGTTGTGGAATGAAATGACCAACTTATTATTGTTTTGAGGGATTAAGGTGAAGGCAGAGTTGGGCTCGGCAATGATAACTCTTCCTCCCTATCCATGTCTCTCTCTGAAGGATGGTCAACTATCCTTTTGGGACTCAGTGTCTACGTTCACATATGAATTCTCACTTGGGTGATGTATCATGGTACATAATAGGTAAGAGGAAACACATTTCAGAATAAATCTTCAGGAAAGAATGGGGACACTTCCAGGCTAATTGCTCTGCCAAGTAAAGTGCAGAATGTGTTAACTAGTGAAAGTCAACAAAACTGCGAATTGTGAATGATAATAATTTCACTGAATGCCAACTGGTCTGTCTAGATTTCTACAACTATATCCTCTAACATTTTAATTGCACAATTCACAGCTTAGCACATCTGTATTGCGATGAGGTCCAGGTTTCCACCGTGGATCTTTATTTCTAAAATTAAAAAAGCACTGCTCTGTTGGATAGCTCACATGAGTTCAAATAAACCTTCCCAAGGTTTCCTAAAAGCACTAAATGCAAAATAAGAAACTAATAAAAATGTTTACAGTTATTTTCTTAAGTATTCCCAAGCAATGAACTGGAAGTGAACATACAAAGCAATCTTAAAACTCTTTCAAGTGGATTTGAGGATAATAAAGATGCTCGGTACTTCAGTTTACAATGTCCACGGGATGGATGAAAGTCAAGTCACCATATAAGGTCCTCTCGAGAGGACAGGCAGCAACATTTTATATGAACCTCTAGTAATTAGACACCGCTTTATCCCCCAATGAAACTGTACTATTTCCAACAACTTCAGATTCCTTATTAATCAAGTACCTGTTGTGTTATTCAGGCCTTTGTGGCACTATTCGGCACTTGGGGAAGAGAGAAAAAAAATCAGATATGAAGGCCAGTACTTCCTGGCTGTGCAGAGCAGACAATTATTATTATGAAGGTGTGCATGATAACAGGAAACACTGTTTGCCAAGGACGCTTCCAGAAGCCAAAATCAGTAGGAGCCGGAACCTCTAACTAAGCTCTTTTGGCTGAGCATCAGATTCAAACACACTATGTCCATTCTTTTTATTAACCAACCAAACTATAAGTATTTACAGATGTTATCAGCAGAAATAGCAGGAGCATTCATTTCTATGTTCAGCTCTTCCCAGTGTGTTGTTACAATGTTTTAAGCGCAAGCACATCAAAGCTGTGGATACGGACTAATTAAGCATTCTAATTTTCTAATTTCATCAGGATGGGAAGGGAACAGGATTTTGTCCGGGGGAAGAGGACATTAGGTTAGAGGTTTCAACTATTTTTGTAATTCTGTCATCAATGATTAGTTCCCTTCCTGTCGTATTTAGAGGGCAGCATTCTTGAACCCATGTAAACTTTGACTCGTCTTTCAACATATCTCATCAGATCATTGGCTATAAATTCTAAAACACCGAATTTACTCGGCACTTGGCGGTATTAACATCCTGTTAAGTACCCAAGTGCATGCGTGCATTTTTCGTGCAAATTTCAATTCAATATATACATGGCAACTTTCTAATAATAGACTTACACGGATCGCTGCTGGTAACATTACCCCAGCGTTCATCTCGGGACCCGGGGGCTGTGAAGCATTCATCAATTTAAAAATAAAAATACGCTATCAAAGAATTTCCAGGTAATAAACTGCAGATGGTTTCTTGATAAATCTGCAGTATGATGCCATAATTGTTAATCCCCTTCTGTGAAGGTCGACACGCTGGACCGAAGGTCACGAAATGCAATGACAGTTGCTGTCTGCATTGAGAGCCACTGTCAGGGCGAGGAGGGGGGGTGGTGAACAAAAAACACCTAAGCAAAATAATATCCAACAGCATTTCGGAATTCAAACTGCCACAAATGCCAGCATACATTGCTATATACTGTAAGTGGATTTGGGGGTTCAAAGTAACTGCTGCAACCAATTCTCACAATTTATAGTATTAGTTCTGCCCCTCAATTGCTTTACAATAAATACCACAAGCTAACATGATTTCTGTCCCCAGGGTCCACATAAGAATTGCTCCCGGGCATGGGGTGGGGTGTGGTTGGTAGATCCCTGAATAGCAATCAGGAGCAGAAATCCAAACCTTTCCTAATGCAAGAGGTGAGGTCAACTAGAGTGCTCTACAGAGATCAGCTAACTCAATGCAGGTCAGGTCAAGTTTGAAACTCAGGACCCTTCGCAGTCTGTATGGTTTAGCAATACACTGAATACAGTCACTGAGCCAGGGGGATAACCTAGTTATTTTGGACGGTGAGATCACAAATCTTCCCATCCTAGATACTATCTATAGTCACGAGGTATCACTTTGGCTCAGGAGGAGAACTCTCACCTCCGTGTCAGAAAGGTTGTGCGCTCCAATCCTATGTTGGAACTTGAACTCCTCGTCCTAAGTTGATACTTTACTGCTGGGCTGGGGAGGGTTGTCAGAAGTGCTGCTTTTCAGTTGGGACATGAAGGTAAGTTCCCATCTCACTTTTGGGACTTCAAAGATGGCACAACGACTCAAAAAGTTTGTCCCTCAAGATTAATTGGTCATTCACATCACGATGATTGCCAAATGCTTGCCATGTTTCTCCAACAAAGCAGTTTTACACCTAAGGTGCCCTTTCAAAAGCTATAAAATAATAAGCCTCGACCTATAAACTGTTAAATTCAACCACTGTATTTGCAAATGAGTATCATCATCCTCAATACTCACTGAAAGTCCACAAGGATAATGTTGGATTCGGAGGCTGAGAATGTTTCCAAGTCCTCATGTCCACAGTCAGGCTGGATTTTTAACAACATATTAAATAAATACCTGTCGGGATCCTGCATATAGAATACTGCAACTTTCAAGCCAATTCCTATTCATAGATTTCAGTCACAAAGACTTCAGATATCAGACTTCGTTGCTATACATACTGCAGTCTTGGCTACACCTTTTTAAAAAATATATATTTTTTTAAATTGCGGTACAGACAGCTGAAGAAATAATCCGGTGTTTAGACCTCCTGCAAATAAATGTTGCTGATAATTTTTTTTGAAGACAGTAAATAGCACACTTGATAAAGAGGATTAGGACAGAGTTTTATGAGATCAGGACACCTGGCTTGTCATTTGTCATCCTGGTTGTGTCAATATTTCAGCTGCCTGCCTCATCATCACTCTCTGCCTTACAAAGAAAAACAGCAAGTATACTCCGAGCTGCGCTGCCATTTCCAGATTTCAATCGCTACGTAAACAGCTACAATCATTTATCAGTCAACAATTCATCAGTTGAATGTGCAGACAAATCTTGGCATTAATAACAACCATCATCCCTGAAAAGTGGAATCTGATGATTGTAGGCTTTCCTGGACTAACTTGGTTTAAATGAGACCTGAGGGTAACTAACTCGGGTGCAGATACCGGCACCCGAGGTGCTCTACAACACAGCGTACTCCTGACATGTAAATAAACTGTATACTTAAAACATTTACTTTGAGAACGGGCATGACAATTAATTACTGCTGAAATATTTGTGCTTTGGCTGAAATTTTAGTTTAAAAGGTCAACGAGATTTGCAATGCTTAACATAACCAATAGTTTTCCAAAATACCATGTTTCTAATTTTAAAAAAATTCCCCATCACAGTAAAACAGGATGGCTGACTGTTAGAACCATAAGGCAAAAAGTAGGGGTTTTAAGAATGTTAACAGGAATAATTTGAAGAGCAAACATGACAGAATTAAAAAATTAAATTTCCAGTCAATAAGTTACAATGAGGTAAAGATGTTTCTTCTGCGATGCTGGTAGCTGAGAAGAAATTACACCCAGAACCAAATTATATAGCTTAAAATATTTTCTCCAGATAGCTATGAGTTGGCAAAGTTTAAAAGGAGATCTTTAACGTCCATCTGAACAGATAGGCCGGATCTCAATTTAAAGTCTCATAATAATAATAATAATCCTTGCATTTGATATGACGATCTTCACATCTTCCAGACGTCTCAAAGTGCTTCACAGAATATACTTTAAAGTGAACTGACACTATATATGTGAGCAAAGGGGGGTGGCATCTTCGACAATGAGGACTTCCCCTGGCACTGTAATAGTTTGTCAGCCTGGACGGTGACAACAACATGGGGCTGGAATCCACAACCGCTTGAGCCAGGCGGACACCTACAAATGCTTGACGTCTGGCATTGAAGTCAAAATGCATCTGTGCAGGTTCTTGATAGCCTGTTAACCATTATGGTAAAATACCATTCTACCAGCAATATAAAGCTCCATATAGTATTATAAAGAACAAATGATTTTAATGCCGCAGTCCAGTTTCAGGAGTGTCTGGGAGGTAAAACACAAAACGGATGAGTTGTAAGCCATTCCTGTGGTTTTAAGGCAACATCTGAACAGCAATACAGTATTAAAATATCTCCCAGAAATGCATTATTTTCTGCTAAAACAAGCCCAAGGAATTACGAATTATATTTCAATACTATGGCTTCATACCCACAATGCTGTTTTGGCAATAACTGTGTCCTCTACTGACAACCTTGAGCCCCAATGTATTCTCTAGATTAAGATTCCCAGAACAGCTGACAGGTACACACGCGAGATGCAGCTCTGGACTTATCGTAAAGTTCAGTTGGTGCGACACCATCTTAAGCATTGTTTGTATTACAAAATGCACTCTCTCAAAAACAAACAGCTTCACACCTTCGAGCAATGATTGTAAATCTCAGACATGGTTTATGCGGCAGTACAATCAATGCATCAGACTTCATGGTACCATTTTCGCTCACTATTTTGAAAAAGGTGTGCTGAACGCCATTGTGAAATTGAGGGTAAGAGGACACAGAACAAAGGGTGTTTGTTCACTGCAACACTGAGCTGTTCACTGCAGTGTAACACAAGACTTTCCAGCAGTGATTTACCCACTTTATGCACCAATTAGAACAAGCCTTAGATTCCTAATTCATAGCAACGAGAAACTCGACAGATACACCCCTGTCTTCCACTCGTCAACAGTAAGATCTTTTATTTATAATATCTACTGTGGGCATCGGGATTTCAGCAAAGCATAAAGTAGTTAGGAAACATTGGTGCTGTTGTGTTGCGATGTTTTATTCAATTATTCCCAAAGAGGGCTCGAACTTAAAGGTTTACACCCTGAAGCAATGTACATCCGAGAAAATGCTGGTTTCCCATGGTATACATTTCTAAATTATATTTAATAAAGTCAGATAGCTCAAACAGCAAATTTGTTACAAACATTAGACTAATATAAATCATTCACCACAGTAGAGATGAATTATACGGGGCCACTTTCTCTCTTAATGTGGGCATAGTAGGTTGGACTCACTGGTCTAACAGCTATAATACTAATCCTTGCATTTGATATAGCGCTTTTCACATCTTATCAACCTCCCAAAGCGCTTCACAGAATATACTGTAAAGTAAATTGACTGTATATATTTGTGGGCTACGCCTCCATCAACCATAAGCCACAGATGGATACCTGCAGATCAAGGCCACATTGCCATTCTTTCACAGCAACCACAGTAAAAGGAGACCCTAATTAACCTTTTAGCACCCTTTGCATCACGGTGAATTTTCAAAGCACTTCAAAGGATTGTGCGCCAGCCTAGCTCAGTTGGTAGAATTCTTGCCTCGGAGTCAAAAGGTTGTGGGTTCAAACCCCACGCAGGGACTTTGAGCTCATATAATCTGGACTGTCACTCCAATAGAGTACAGAGGGTGCGTGGCATTATAATACAATTTACACTTATGTAATAGCTTTCATGTTGGGAAGACATCCCATCTGTGTTCAGGTAGCCTTAATCCCTCAGAGAGAGAAAACTTTGTAGTTATTCTCCTCGGTTCACTGCAGGCAGGACACTGTGGATCAGCTGCAACATTAATTAACTCCTCTACTTGATACGACAGTGAATTTCTCACAGTGCATTTAAAAATAACTACGGTATGCAATTTTAAAAGTGCAGCTGATGATATTAAACATAAAATTATGCTTTTTAAACAGTTTTGATTTCTAAAAGAACAATTTCCTCAAACATATGCCAAAAAGAGCGTATGGGGGGGAAGATGTTACTATCCTCCATTTCCATTCTGCCACAAGGCATGCAGTAATGTTTACATTCCATGTTTGGCAGCGATTCACCATGATTTGATGGAAGTACACAGATGAATGCTCAGGCAGTAGAAATTTTGTTCAGCCACTATCCTCACACCAGTTTACGCACCAGATTTTGTGTGATCGAAAGCGAGATGTATAAATCAGGCTTAAAGCTCAATATCTCTATCCTGCTGGCAGACACATATTTGTACCAGATACAAAAATCATTTTATCAGAAAGTTCCAGGTATTAGTTATAATAAATAATAATAATCCTTGCATTTGATATAGCGTTTGATATTGCATTTGATATTTCACATCTTATCAACGTCTCAAAGCGCTTCACAGAATATACTGTAAAGTGAATTGACTGTATATTTGTGGGCGTTATACTTATTCAGCGGCAAAGCAGCAGAATGACCGAACAATAATAAAATGAGAGCATAAACACCAGTGCTCTGGATCTGGTGATTTGGGTTTGACACCTGTACCTGGATGGATGGCGGGGGGGGTGGAAGAGAGAGAAAGGGAGAGGGAGAAGGCTGGTAGGAAACAAAATATGATCCATCCATCATCCCATCAATCAGATGAAATGAAAATCCATTTACCATCATCAAACTTTCTCCTGGTGTGGGTGAGGTGTGGGAGTATTCCAAAGGCTATTATCACATTATTCACAAGGCAAAATTCAAGTAAGACAACCAGGAATTTTTTTTATATACAATTTACATTTCAAACAAGTCCAGACCCAAACAAACGTTGCGCAGCTTGGAAATAAAAGAATCCACTTTTAATCACTTAACAAATGCTTGCATTCTCGAGGACAACAACCACAAACTGCTTTAGCAAATATCAAGTTAACAGTCTATATATTATGTTTGAACAAGTTGTACGGAATCCTCCCAGAACAATGCCAGATAACCTCCGTGAACAAAAGATCAGGAATTGGAGCCGGGTTCCCAGCACAAGGCATCCTTAGTGTATAAAGCTTCATTATTATAATTAAAACATACCTCAACCAATAGTTGGCAACACATAAAGGTTGAAAATGTGCCAAAATATCAATTTCCAGCTCGGATCGCAATGACACAGCTGCAGGTCAAAAAGATATCTACAACAGTATTCCAGTAAAATGGTTGTAAAAACTTTTTACTAGATTAAGATAGAAAGAGGAAGGTATCATATTAACTGAGGCACCCAGCGGTCACCAGACACTAACATCGCAACAGGACGGACTAATGTAGTCCACCATATCTGATTGTAACGCTGGGCCACGGAGATAGACCAAAATCCATCTGAAATATCCATCATCTCCAACTAGCTTGCAATTCTTGTAAATAATATATAGTTTATGAGGGAGTGGAGGAATGCTTGTTAAAAAAAAGTCTGTGACCAAATTTGAGTTCCACACCAACTCTTCAACCTATATAGATAAGCTTTTCACACAGAATGGATCTCTGAAATCGCTTGACTAGGATGTTAGGGAGACAAATGAGAATTTAAGGGTGTGATGATCAAAGACTAGGACAAAACTAGATTTTTAAGAGGGTTTTTAAAGACATTTCATTCTGAAATCCTGGGAAATGTCATAGCCCTCTCACACACATAAACATAACGTTTTTGCACTGTACTAATGTAATCCCATTAGACAAGATTAGACCAAGACTTTAAATCGCAACAAAGAAAACAAATCGGATTCAGGAAAATCCACAATGTTGCACAAGAATGCAGCTTGCATTGCTGGTCTAGACTTGTCTATTTTCCAGGTGAGGGAAAGCAAAGCAGCAGGGTATGAAGCAACCAAAGCAAACACCTGAATAATTTTAAGTAGATCTCTTATTGATGAATGAAGTCCAGCATTTGGAAATTATTTTGTTTCACATATCTAACTCAAATTATAAAAATAATAATACTGCTTTACTACTGCATCGTACTGAGCTAAGTAAATAATTCACACTGAAAATATGGTCTTTTTTTATAATGTTTTCTAGAAATGTAAGTAAGTAATCCTTAAGTTTACATAGTGCTTTCCACGTCTTATCAACATCCCAAAGCGCTTTAAATCCACATAGTAGCAGTTATACTTTGCTTTGTGACTCGCAAGAGCAGCGTTTATCATCTGCTGCAAAGATTTTTAAGATTCACAAAGCATCCACCAAGATCCCACTAATTCAAAAATACCAAATCCTGCAAGCCGATTCCCCCAATCCTCGCTAGGCTCCCCATCTGTCAACAGATCAACTTCCAAAGTCCTCACATCTCACCTACAAATCACTTCACTCCCTAGTTGTACCTCCTGATGTCTCTGATCTTCTCCTATCCCACTCCTCCACTCACCCCCTCCACTCAGCTAACATGGGTCTGTTGCGTACCCCTGGGCTCTCTGCGCCATCATTCGTGGCCAAGCATTCAGCTACTGTGCTGCTAACCTCTGGAAATCTCTCTATCTATCCCTCTGTCTTACCAACCCTCTCTATAAATTTAAACCCACCTCTCGACTATGCCTACGGTTACCTGTGCCTTTGCTTGGTGTCCGACCCCGTCATTGCGAAGTGCTTCAAGATGGTATCCTACACAGAGGGTGTTAAATGCGGGCAGGTTGTGGTTGACTGACTCCAAGTGAAATGAAAACAGGCAGAAAAAGCCAACAGGTTTGTCAGCCACTGGCCACTTTGAAAAACACACCAAAACACATTTGTGATTACAAATCTCTTTCACACCATTGAAGCACTATGTTTATTGTAGGTTGAAATGTGGCCTGTAAACACGGCACTAATAAATCTGTAGTCTAGCAAGGATTCAAAGCAGTGGTTCCTCAAATATCATAGCTTCTCTCAACCATAAAGCTGTCAGGCTGCTTGGAAGGTAGCAAATTGAGGTCAACATCATTCAGTTCCCTCAGTCGCCCTCTAGGGCAGATTTGATAAAACAAGTTAAATCCCTATTGATGTACATCCCACACTCCCATTCTGAGATAAAGATAAACCCAGTGCCAGTGTAATTTGAAACTACTGCATCACACACATTTTACACTCTAAAGAAAATGTAAAGAAAGGTTTAGCTACAACACTGTAGACAGAGTACATATTAACTCATCGTAAATATATTTCTTTCCAGTAAACAATTTTAAAAAATGTTTTAACGCGTTCAAATTATCAAACAGGATTAAAATAGTTTGGTTAACAAGGCAATAAATCAAAATTATTCTAATTTACCAGACTAAAGCAGTATCTGCTGGCTCTGCTGTTTGATCTTTCCTTGATATTTAGTTTTGTTGGCTGCTGCTTCGGGTTGCTGATTATGCTTCCCATCTCTCCACCTCATCAGAAATAAACCCTCCTAAACTATGCTCGTTAACTAGAGCTTCGGTGACTCGTTATACAAATTATTCCTCCAGGAAGAACAATCTTAAAACACTAAATAGAATTGTGTTATTGCGTAAAAATAAGTGAAGGTTTTCAGTTTCCCACATGGGCCATGAACATGTTGCCCATGATTACTGCCACTGTTTCAGAAGACCACCTGTGTTGCTCTGAACACATATTTCCAGTCTCTGGGTTTTATTTTGCAGAGGAAACATGCTCACAACAGTTTGCATATTAAGCCTATTGACTTGGTATCATCCACTGGAACTCACTACTCTCATTCACATTCCCGAGCCCATATAATAATAATAAATATTTTTTATGATTTATTATTATTCCCGAGCCTTTCCCCATAATTAGTTGGTAGCACACTTAGCTTTGAATCGGAAGGTTGTGGCTTCAAGCTGCAGGTCAGGACTTTGAGATCATGGTTTAGGTTGGATGTGATTCTGTCCATCAAATGAAAAACTAAACTGAGATCCCATCTACTCAGATAGAAGGTAAATATACCATAGTAATATTTGAAGATAAGTGAGTTTCTCCCAGTGTCATGCCAACCAATGCCCAAAATAAAATTGTTCATTCACTTCATGGCTGTTTGTGGAATACTGCTGTGTGCACACTGGCTGCCATGTTTGCCTACAAGATATAGTCACTACACTTTACAGTAAACTCTGTGAACTGCTTAAGATGCTTTGTCAACAAAATACCCTATACCAAATGCAAAGATTAGTAACATCATCCTTTTACATTATGCCTCGTTAAATATTTATTTAATTTTCCAGATATCAAATCTTGTTATGTATTCCCCTCAATAGCTATGTAGGATAACATTATTTTGCCTAATACTCATTGCATACTTTTTATAATATCCTTCATAAATTCTTGTGACAATCTTGTATTTATGCATGCTTTCCAGATTTCTACAATTTCCTTTTGGACAGTATAAATGTATGAAATTAGTTAAATTAGATCAAATATCTAGTTCAAAATGGTACTTCTAGTTTAATAATTTAATAGGATTTAAAAATTCAAATGGAACTTCTCATATTAGTAACCAGTATTTTACAGACAAAGTTTAAACACATCCTGTACGTATATCAACAAAGAGAGAGGGAGAGAGAGGAAATTGCAAGGAAACAATACACTGTAATTAATGGGTCTGCTTTCATTTTCAACTACAAGTTACCACATCATCTTAATAATAGAAGAGAACTAGCATTTGTTTTGAGAGGAAAGTGAGGCAGTGAATAACCCAGTATTATAAAATCAACAAGACCATATTATTACGATTATCATCTGACCAGCTGTCTTATCAACTTGTCCCAGGAATGTTCTTCGTACTATCATTTTGGTGAATTTGTTAATTACAAATGAAACAATATGTTAACAGCACCAAACAGAGCTTCCATCCAGATCAAATTGGATCCTCAATGGTGCGCCCGATTTCTGCACAGAGAAAGAGCCTTGACTTAGATTCACTCCTATAGCCACGGAGTTTGGGAATAATAATAATAATAATTGAATTTGACATGGAGCCTGCCTAATCACGTCTTCGAGACGTCTCAAAGTGCTTCACAGAATACTGTAAAGTGTTGTGACTCCATATCTTGTGGACAAAATGCGGCAAACCAATTGTGCACAGCAGTGTCTCACCATCAGTCACGGGACTGAGTTACCAAATTATTATTTTTCGATATTTGTTTTGAACTAGGAAAAAAAGATTGAGCTATTTAAGGCCTTTGCACTGTTTATTATGAAAGGTCAAATTGTAAGGCTCTGTTGAGGAGTTTATTATTAATAATGTTAGTTTTATCTGAAACACCGACAACACATTGCGTTTATATTGCATTCATGTCGGGTAGAGGCAGAAAGAGGACAGTTCGTGTTTGTAGGACTCGCACTCGACAAATGTGTGCTGTGAAAGCATATTCATTTAAAAATGGGGCTTTTAATAATTGGAACAACTGGCTCCAGTGAATAGGAGAGAAGAACAGCATTGATATTCTATTTTAATGCAAGATTTGAGAGTTTTGAGTCATAGCAAATGTATAATCTAGAAGACGTGAAAAGCACTATATCAAACTCAAGGATTATTATTACTATTACTATTATTATAAGATAACTATAGCATGCATGTCCAAAGCCAAACCAAAGTACAAAAGAAAGGCTAGTGCACTTTTCAAATGACACGTATGAAATCTTTTTCGTGAATACATTTGAAAAGTAAAGCTGTCAAAATGCTCAATATTAAACATCTCAAATAGTCAACAGCTAAGCGTCTGCTACAATTATTTGCCCCTTTTTTGGACGAGAATAAGAAATGTTGATTTTCAATAGGTGCATTTTGAGTTGTACTGACAAAAGCCAAGTATAGTACTGAACTCCACAAAAGGAAAAACAGTTCTCACTCACTCATTCTTGTTGGCGAAGTGTTATAAAAATAGAGAAGTCTGTAAAAATGGAATGCTTGTTACTCACTCAGCAGACAACATTAAAGCTCTCCTCCGTGCAGGAAATAACTAAGGCCCCACTGAGTAAATTCAAGAATTTTCAAGTGCTGATTTATGAGCGGCGGTGGTGAGGACTACTGCACTTTTATTACTGATTAAAACAGTACACTACTCAACTAAAACACAAACAAATTAGAAATCTTGTCAGAAAAAACTGAACCGAGCAAAGATTATTTTGTTGGGCAATATTGAACGGCAATCTTCTGCGAGGATCGTTCACAAACAATGGTTCTGAACAAAAAAAGCAGCCGGCAATACCCTCAAAAAAATTAAATAAGCTTCGTCTGAAAAACATCATTTTAATTCTGAATGACTTATAAAAAATTGTATCTGCACACCTGCTGCTCTGTCATTCTGTGCAGGAAACCATTTCAGCTCCACATCATAAAGTGGAATAACACCACTTATTAAAACATTAATCAGGCTCCATTATACCCTGACAGAATGGCAACATTTACTGTGACATCACTAAAAATATCTATTAAACAAAACCTGATTTTGACATTTTACAGAAACATATCCTTCAAAACTTAATAGCGAAGTCTGCTCAAAAAGTCTTTCCTACACTTTACTGTCGTTAATTTAACAGCGCAGCATTAAGAATGCCACTGCTTTGCATGACATTTACAACTTCAAAAAGTGATTTAACTGGCAATTTGAAAATACCAGGCTCTTCAGATAGCTTTAAAATATTTCTGTCCAAAGCCAACCCAAAGTACAAAAGAAAGGCCAGTGCATTTTTCAAATGACACAAATGGTTTGAATTTATTCCTAAATTATGTTTTACTCAATGAAGTGCTATAACTTGTACAACTTTGCCCTGGCATACTACCATTCCTTCCCTTTGCAAATTTTCTTTGTGCAGCTGCTATGTCAGGGAGGTTTAACATATCGCGTCCACAATGAAGCAAAATTCATGTCATGTGGAGTGAAAGCATAGTCTATTTTGCAATATTGGTCTACTTTTTAAACCTACATTATAGAATAAACACGCCAAAAGGGTTCACCGAGCACAACTCAAATAGATTTGTTTAGCACTAAAGGTAGAGCAAATGAAACTCAAGACAAAGTACAAAATACTATGGTCCTATGCAAATTATAGTAACTGGTGGTAGCGAATTAAGAGCCAGGAAGAATATTGATATTCTCAATCCTTGTAAAATAGTTCACAGATTGAGGTTGTGGAAGCACTCCAAACACTCCAGGGTTTCTCTTACATAGGCCTCACACTTCTCCAAAGGAAGTTAATAGACAAACTGTTTAGTTTCTAAAGTAGTTTCAGACCCTACTTTTCAAATAAGTACTTTCTCTTACAGATGACCAGATAAACGATGATCAGCTTATGTTTATTGTCCACACACTGTGGCTGAAGCTTTGGCCTCTTGCTGCCTGACACTGCTCATCAAGAAAGGCATAGGTATTAATCAGAACGCATCGCCAAGACACCTCCAAGGTCAAGTCTCCAGCCACATTCAGAGCTTAATTTCTGCAAAATAGAACAAAGCATTTGTTTCACCCACAAAGTATTCAGTCAATTCACTTCACCGTACATTCTGTGAAGCGCTTTGAGGCATCTCAACAACGCAAAAGGGCACTATATCAAATTCAAAGATTATCATCCTACTATCGACTGACATTACTGCAACTACACTATTGAAATGATGTATTTTGGACAGTGCAAGAGCAGACTGCACAGATATGTTATCATTCTTTAGTTTACGTTGACATGGTTGAAAATAATTTTATTAGCTCCTTTACTAGTATTTGCAAACAAAATTTTTTGTTTATTTGCATTCAATCAAGTGAAGAGATTGTTTTGGAAATAATATCCCTACAGATCTTTTAAAATTTAGAAAGACCTTTTGCTTAAAAAAACATGAGGAACTATTTATCTATCTTTGAACTTTGTTCTCTAGTAAGATTTTTTTTTAAAAGATCATAAATATACAAAGATTTGGCACTAATGAAGGCGGTTTTAAGACTTCTAAGGGAAAATCTTTATAAAACCTTACTGAATTCACAGTGACCCAAAGTGTTGACATTTACAGACATGTGAATGGGACATATTAAGCTTTTTAATGTGAAATTATTTCAGGGCAGATTCAAAACATCTATCTCTTAGACATCAACTCAACAGAAAATGATGCGTAATTCAGGATGAAGTCAGAATGAAAAGACAAAAAGGATGATGAGACTGATGTTGGAAAACAAGATGTCAAACAAGATGTAGATAAAGCTCATTAAAGATTAGGACTAAATGCACGTTATTACGAACAGAGCAGAGCTATATTGCTCGTCTGGTACCTACACCAATTTGGGATTGCTTGAAAGCAAAAAGAGGAACAAAATCTGAACAGTATTTCATTCCGTTTAATTACTTTTTTGTTTCCAAAAAAGGTACAAAAGGTACTCACCAAACCAAAAGTACAAAGTGAACTGGAGAGGACAGATGACAAGATTGTGCTACAGCCACTCTGGATTTTGGTGGTAAGCCATTTGTTTGGATGACTGGTTTTTAATGCATTAGTGGCTGCTCGCCAGCCAAGTGAAACACTATATCTGTCATCCCAGACTCGGAGATGTCTATCCAGAGAGAACAGAATCAATCTATATGCTGGGTTGCTAAAATAATCAGTTGTTTATTAGATTACCTCATTTCTGAATCGTTACTTCTGGATATAAAGACACATTCAGCGCATTGTTTTTAAGAATACGACACCTGAATCTTGGTCAGGTGGGCCTGCCATTACCACTGTAAATAAAAGAACACATTCTGAACGATACTACATTCTTGACTAGAGGAGGCAGCAGAGAGACAAATTTGGAAAGAAGTTTAATAATTAATAATGTGTTTAATAAGCTTCATAATCACCCCAGGAAGAACAAACAAAAGGGAGGTGGGAAGCAGAAGTAACAAAACAGCATAATGTCGATCGAATTGTATTCAAAGAATGGGGAAAACAAAAGGCAAGTAATTTTGTTTTTTATATCACCAGCTATCTCCAGAGCCAAGTCAGGCTCCAGAAGCAATTCTGAAGCTGCACTAAATAATGTGCTCAATGTATTTTTATATTCAGAGGTAGTCATCTACCATTTAATAGATTTTGTTTTAGCAACTCGAGAATAACAACAAACAACAACATTACATTGCATAACGCCTTTCACATCAAGAGGACGTCCCAAGGTGCTGGACAATCAATGTTTCAGACCCGAGCTAGGGACGGGACCAGGGAAGGTGAAGGGAAGGTGAAGGGAAGGGAAGGCAAGGGAGGGGAACGGGAGTGACCGATGGCATAGTCAAAGAGGAGAGTCTTGAGGCAGGACTTGAAGGAGGCTAAGGAGGGGGGCAAGGCGGAGGGATTGCACGATGGAATTCCAAAGGTTGGGGGCGGAGTGGCTGAAGGCTCGTCTGCCAATGTTGGGCCGGGTGGGTCTGGTGGGTCAAGTAGAATGAGCGGTTTTCCCAATTCAACAATAACTGCTTGTATTTATACAGCACCCTTCACATAGCATGATGTCTCAGCGCTCTTAATAATGACGGGGTTAGATGTTGCATATGGATAAGGAAGTGACCTTTGAGAGAGTCAAAGAGAGATTTTTAAGGCAAGACACAGGTTAACATTCACCTGAGTAGGCAGATGGGACATGGTTTCACGTTGCATTTGAAAGACAGCACCTGAATCAGAGCCTTTTGCGGCAGTGATAGATCTCAAACTCTCCAAAACTAAATGGAAATTCTCTTCCAAGGATGGAGCTTGGGAGGGTGCTGACCTTTCTGAATACTGGACAAAGCAAAGTGATGTACTTTGCAGCATGGAACTCACTTACCCTGCAAGCTGAAATACAAGCCGTCTATGAAAATTTGATGACGAGTGTAACTGATAGTATAGCAACAGACAAATTAAGATATATTAAGAAGGTAGTATTAACTCTTCCAGCTCCAGAGGCTAGTTTAACTGGCTTGGTGTTGCCAGCTTGAAGGAGCTGCCAAATAGTAAATCATTTAAGCAACAGCCATTTTGGAGACGTTTAGCAGAGTGGGTGAGGGGATCATTGTAGTTAGGTTTTGTGCAGTCAGTAGAAGGAGCAATCTTGATGTACTGACCAGTCTTATTGCTCTATGCTCTACTAAGCTTGTTTCGGTATGTCAAACAGCACAAACCAAAAATGTTAGAACTAGTCAGAAAAGGGAGAATGGAGCTTTCTTGTTAATGGAATCTTGTTACCGACTTTGTATCAAGTGTAAGGGAAAAGCACTCAGTAAATTAGTAAAACAAGCAGTTTCGTTGAAGATGAAGATTCACTGTGAAAGACTCAAATATAAAGATACATTCAAAAATTCACATAACACTCAATTCTCGAGCAATTGATCTCTGTGTGTTGTAACTTTAAAGTATGTTTGTATGCGTTGCATGTTTCACACCCACAAAATATAGTGTATTCTGTGAAGCTCTTTGAGATGTCTCAAAGACATGATAAGGCATTATATCAAATCCAAAGATGATTATATTAACAAGATGCATGATACTTTAAATCCGAGTTATCCTCGATTAAGATGTCATTAAAAATGTTTTCAAGGGAATGGCTGGTACGGTTTTGAAATTACACACAAATCAATTACTGAAACCAATATTGAAATCCTCATTTTGCAATATACAGTACTAGCCTTTACAAAACAAAGTCACTGCAGTACAAAGGAACTGCATTGCAATTCGATTTTGATGTCATACATCAGGAATATTACAAGCAATTTCTTCAGTTTTGTCAGTAATTGATCTTTAAGGTTGTTTACACTTGTACTTTTCAAGTCAGAAGTGCAAATTATGCATTGGGAATGTAAGAATGCTTCAATCTCGTAAAGTGCCAATTAAATCTAATCCACTGCTTAATAGTATTATTAGGACTCAAATAATCGTATTTGTTATACAGTAATGGAATATGAAATAATGATCTATGCGTGGATTCTTCTTAGAGAGTATGAACGGGCCATTCCAATATACTGTACTAATAATTCTTTTGACTAGATATATTCTCTTGAGCATTTATGCCAGACTAAATAACACCGGGTTGCTTCTGAATGGTAACAGGAAGCCATTTGACAAGTCTTTAGGATTCAAAAGAATACGTTCTATGATTGGGTACTTGTAAAATGCATGCCAACTGGCCTTCAGGACATAATTTAATCCAAAGGCTGATTCAACTTAATGCAGTTAATGCGGTTCAAAGCCAAGGCTAATAACTATGGTTACTGCTGCTTTGATTTTCATAATATCAAACTATGACACAATGATGCCAAACACACCACTTAACAACATGCACTTATATTCAGGGAAGTAATTCCCCTATGCTATCAATTGAGATTATACCTGTGACAGACTTCAATTTTTAAGAGAACATATTCATGAAGTTCGATTAAAATCACACAGCTTTGTTTTCATAACATAACTGGAGACAAAATTAGACAGGGGCCAGTCTGCTCAAGCTAGTCAATCGAATAGAATTTTGGTTTAAAAATGCAGATACACTATTTCCGGCCAAAACAGAACCCAAATTAATTTATTCTCGTCAGAGAGAACACTGGAACATCAAACCCTTTAAAGACAGATGTCACTTTATACAAGAACTGGCATCAGTAACAACTGATGATGCGAAAGTCCTTGCTAGTGTATGAAAAACTGGTTAGCATTTTAAAGCGAGCCAGCTGGCTTTCTCTAGCTTTATTTTGGATTTTGTGGTCAACAAACAACCTAGTTGCTCTGTAAGCAAACTTACATTATAATTAGTTTAATAATTAACTAATAATTTGCTTCTAAACTGTTTCTAAACCCAAGTCTCAGAGCATTCCACTTAGACAGGAACCATCCTTGTATTGCACATGAGACAGACAATCAATGTAATACCTATTTGTATCTTATCATGGACACATCTGTGCTGCGCATTGAGACTATCGAATTTCATTTGACTTAGCACTTACACAGCTGTTGAGAGTGTAGGATTTGGGCTGCAAGCCCAGACTTAAAATCTGCCATCCCTTCAAGGACACTGTCCTTAAAACCTTTTTTTTCTTCTGAAAAGTAACTTTTAAATTAGTTTTTCTTTAAAAGTAAATCCAGCAGTGTTCCTGGAGTCTGGGCACATTTGAGATTCAGTTTGATGCTGGAATGAAACATTGATAGAGTGAGGAATCACTCGTTGAAAATCGTTCATTGAAAATCAAAATTGCGTGATCAAAATTCCATCACTGTGAAAAATAACTATCTTCCAGTTTGTCAGGTTGTCTTCACAAAGAAAGTGGTGATGTCAGTGGAAATCTGACAGCCCAGAAATAGATTAATTGATTGTGTCTCTTTGTAACACAGGCCCTAAAGCATCAGAACCAGGTAACTGCACAAAAGGCTTAAAAAGCACATAACGCTGGAAAAGTTTAAGCTGCAGATCAAAATTGCTGCAAAATGGAGCAAATATTCCAAAAGATTTCAGGCACAAATATTTTTGGTTTGGTAATGTATGCTTAGAATTTAATTAAAGCATTTCATATAGCGATGTTTTATTATTTTTAATCTGTGTACTTTTAATCTGCACTTCAGAACCAGCTACCGGGAGGAATGCCACCTGTATATTCTCATGTGAAGTGGGTGGGGGGGGGGGGGGGTCAAAGAGCTGAACACAGAATGTAGAAAAACAGGTCATCAATCGAGTTCCGCAAAAAAAAGGGACTTAAAACAGGAAATCTCTGTGGATTAAATAGTCATAGTACAGTATATAGAACAGAGATATTTTGTAAATCACAATGCTTTCATCAAGCACAAAGGCCTGTGTGGCAACAACTTACCCAAGCCTCCCAAGCATTTCAAATTCTGGAACCCTGGGCCCATATGTCTCCACTCGCATTGGCTGGTAAACATACAATGCCTCTTCTATCTTTGGTAGCTGCAAGGATACTTGTTGACCCTGTACACACAGTAAGACATGCAATTTTAAACAATGAATTCTTAATGAACCAAAAAAAAAGTGTACCACATTACATCTCCTGTAGGGAACTAGCCGGACTACAATGCAGTTCCAGTTTATTTTATTCAACATGGTAGGTTACTTCATGGGGAAGGCATACACACACACACACATCTGCACACAAGATTTTGCATAATTTTCTGAATCATCAAAATTCAAAAAGATAATGAATTCCACTTTTCTTAAGTGAAACTTCAACGCATAGAATTGTGAAAGCCCAAATTCAGAGGTGGCTCTGTGACACTGCATTGCTTTTATCAGTTGCCGTAAAAATATAGTTATACCAACAAATTTTTGAACTTTCAAAAAATTAAAGTTTGCATGTTCTTGCACAATGAATTAGACCCAACCCTTGCATTTCTAGATCACACTCTTTTGGTTGAAAACTATGGAATCAAGAGAATCCAGCAAAGGTCAAAATAAAGAGAGCTTGATAGGGTTTGTAATGGGTTGATTAGGCAAATGAAGTTCAATACAGATAAATTCACTGTGCTGCACATCGGAAGTAAGAATAGAATATCTAGGGTATGTATTGTGGAAGGATGAGACTCAATGGACCAAAAGACGTATTCATCTGAAACTCTCTTATGACCTCGCAGCAGTTAACATGTGTTTGTTCACTAATTGATGCTGACTTTCATTATCTCAAGGTGGCGGCTATTTTTAGGAAATAAATTGAAGCATGCTGATGGCACAATTAGCTGGCTGAACCACTAACTGACTTAACCATGAAGTACATAAACCGCAAAGTACATGTAGATATTTACCATTGAAAAGATAACTCATATTATGGTAATAAGAGATTTTAAATTGCCTGTCTTTAGTTTGGGATTCGCAAGCGTCTGAATTAAAAAGGTGGCAAAGCTTTTGTATCGTGTACGTGGTTTGCGAACATTTAGCTGATCCAGGAGATGGGGGATAGGGAGGGTGGTCCAAAGAGAAGCTCTTTCCTTCCCATTGAGGGTTTTTTTTCCACTGACAAAAGCAACCACCTGCAGCAGCTGAAGCAACAAAACTGTTCAACAGAATGTTCCGAGAACACAAAGCGAAGAGACATGCAATTAAAAAAAAAGAAACAATTAATTTAGAGGCAACCTAGGTTTAGTGTCAGCCTGGTAAGACAACCTTACGAGTTATAAAATTGGGGCTGGAGACACCCATATGTGAGTGTTTTGAACTCACGACTCCATGCTGACACTCCTGTGCAATGCTGGAGAGGCACTACATTATTGTAGGTGCCATCCATCAGAGGAGATGTTACAACTGAGGATCCCTTTGCCTGCTTAGGTGAACACTGAGATCCCAATTAAGGTAATTTCTCCCAGTGTCCTGGCCAACATTCCTCCAGATAAAAATTGGTCATTCACTTCATGGTGGTTTGTGAGATTTGGGTGTGTGTAAATTGGCTGCTATGTTCTTCAACCAAATAGAGTCACTACACTTCACCCTTTAAGACATCCCCCCTGACATTATTTAGTATCAGTTCAACTTTTATTCAAAAAAGATTAAACATGCCTAAAATTATTTTGAGTCAAATTAATAAAAACAACTAAAATGCTTAGTTTTTGTATTTTGACAATATTGTACTATTTTTATTGACTTGTAGTTTGACTAAATACAGAAATATTGCCCTTATTGTGCCTTGAGCAGGTTCCCTATACCAAGGTCAAAAAAATTTAGCAGAGTGTTACATAATGGTGCTACCCTTCTTCATTTTTTAAGATGCTGAATGCAGTGAAATATTACAGGCAGAGCCTTCAATATTCATTGAAAAGCTGGTTTAGTATTTTGCACAACAGGGTTTATAGAGGCAAATTTACACATGTGCACATGACATGAACTAATACGATAAGTTAATATAAAACAAAAATACATTCACTTGAAAACGATTTATTCCCTCATTGTTTTGCCCTGGCCTTTGCAAAGGAAAATAAAAGATTAATTGGGCTATGTCTAAATCCAGTCATTTAACTGGATTTTGTTTGTAGCTTGTTGCACAATTCCAGGCATTTTTCCTGCTCAACTTTGTCAAACTTTGTCAAACCAAAAACTGGCCCAATGCTCAGATTACCACACATAGCACAAGGAGAAATGGACTGTCAAACACTGCTGCCTAGTAGTAAAAGGTTTACACCTTGTTTCTAAAGAAATGCGCAACTATTCAGTTTAGATTGACTTTGTTACTAATTGGGAGCTGAGGAGGGTGGAAGGGGAAAGATAAACAAATGCACAGTTAAAGAGATAGATTTTGAGACGGACGTTGAACAAACTTAGAAAGGAAAAAGTTCTGAGGGACTACACAATGGAGTTCCAGAGCGTGAGGGCCAAAAGGCTGAAGGCCCATTCACCAATGTTGGGGAATATAGAGTGGGGAACATGAACCAAGCCAGCGCTCAATGAGGTAAGCGACAGGACTGGTCGATGGGATTTGAGGAAGACTGCATTATTTTAAGAACCTCAGCAAACTGATTTTAAAGATAAGAATGATCTAATATTGAGCAAATTGCGGATGGTCTAAAATGCTGCATAAATAGGAATAAATCTAGACCCAGGTGGAATTTCTCTCACATAATTTGCACTGCCTTGAATTTGATGTTTCTTCAAAAATTGATACACAAAAGTGATTCGCAAGGAGGAATCCATCAATGTTGCGCAACCCGATCGTCTTAACACTCAAACAAAATGACTCTGAAATAGGCTTTAATATCCTCTTCTCCACCCCATGAATCAAAACCTTAAAGCTTAAACATTCTGGTTATTGCATTCAAACTGTCTGTTATGGAAATGTAAATGATTACTTTCTGCTGACACTTTTTAAAAATGTGCATCTATCAAGTGTCACATATGCTCAATGGGAGTCACTCCTAGAAAAAAACATAACTGGTTTTCTGCACAATTCCTGTAGATTGTTTTCTGTGTAATTGCCTCTATTTCTTTCAATTTACTGTTTTGGATTACAAACTCTCAGTGTTGGCAATGGACTGACCTTGTCGAGTGTGCAAGTGCCAAGTGTTGGGTGACACATGACAGCTTTAACGCTGTATGGGTTAAAATCCAGTTGTTATGATGGAAAATGTATTACTGTACAATTATATACTGAGAGGTTTGTTGAAGTTGTATTTGTACATATACTTAGCACTGCACCAGTTGCCATGGCACATGTTGATGCCAATCAGACATTTGCTGCCACACTTCCCAAAATCTAATTAATCCTGGTATTCTGTCCATCGCTGTCCTTCTCCACCCACCCCACTCCCAAGGAAAAAACCTGGCTAGCTGCCAGTAAATGTAACTTTAAAAAAAATAAGTTTCCAGCCCACCAACTGATCTCAACTTTTTTCATATTACAATCACTTGATAAACATCATCTATGACTACCTGCACAGTGGGTTTTATAAGGGAGTGGTTTGCCTTGGTGTTGTGACTGTCGTTGAGTTTTCTATGCTGCAAAGACAAAATATAAATGGCTTAAAAGACTGTTGTCTATGCTCATTCCACTGACCTCTGAAACGACCTATGCAAACACAGTCACGCATTGCACTGTGGCATAAATCTTCACAGACAAGTAAAACCTGTTCTGTTTGGCACACAGCCCTATAAGCTGTAAGAGCTACTCATATTTATGGGGGGAGGGTAAGAAGGGGCCACATTTACACAGTACATATCCTTCATCAAATGGCAAACAGCACTGTAAAATCTAATGATCAGCTGAATGGATGCATAGGACATCCCAAAATATATAAATTTTTGATAAATTCTAATTCAATTAATCACCAAACTTTATAGGCAAATCAATAATTCTTTTAACAATTCGATTACTGTAAACCATTTTTATTCACCTCCTCTGTGTGAAAAGGTTGCTCGAAATAAAATAAATTGATACCTGATTTCAAAATGTGATAGCTAAGGCTCTAGCCTATTAATATACCATCTATTAAACATTACCTCAGCTACAATGAAAAAACTAGCCTACCCTTGTAACTACTGCCTGAAGATAAAAGTGTCAGAAACACCTCGGTACCCCCACCTCAGTGGAGATGTAGAGGTTTCTCACAATACAATGAGGGCTGGATTGTTCTGTAAAAATGATTTATCTATAAATAAATATTTTATTTAAAAAAACCTGGATCCACAGCACGCGAGTACTATAAGAGATGCAGTGCTAATATGGGATGGTGGAGCACTTGCATCAGGTTAACCTATCTAAAAAAATGGTATCAATCACAGTGATACATTAATTACTCAATCCTAAATTGGCAAACCATCTGAACTCAACCACAACATGTTGATGTGTTTTTGCTGAGAAAACTACAGTTTAGCCCTAGGTCACAAAGTACTGTATTAGACAGAAAACTTCAAACTCATCCAGAACAAAACCTCTGTGTTACCAATCGGCAGGCAGAATTTGGATTTTTGCCATTAATTAAAGCTCGCATCAGTTATGTCAATTGAAATTACTGTGGGGATTTCCGAACTCTTGTAACAACTGCTACTGACAACCCACGCATCTTTCTCCACATAATGCTATATTTGATGATCTTGGAACGCCTTGCAGAATTCTTTGTAATAATGAGTCCTTTAGCCCAAGTCATATGAACTGTCTTTTCATCCAAATCCAGATTCAATGTCATTTTCACTGTTAGCCAGCATTGAGGAAACCCGCAAAGTAAATATCTCAATTATTTTTGTAATCTTTACATTTGATAAAGTGCCTTATCACATCAAATGTCTCAAAGTGCTTCAAAGTAATCACTATTATGGGTAGTGACTTTACTTGTAGGTGAACACGGCAGCCAACTTGATTTGAATGATCAATTTAACTGGAAGCTTTGTTGGTCAGGACACTGGGAGAAACCACATTCTCTGTTTGAATAGTCTTGTGATTTTATTAAATGGCTACCGCAAAAGGCAGACAAGACATTGGATGCGAAAAATGGCAACTCGAACGAGTTGGGGATTTCAAGCTAAACTGTAAGTTTGAAAATAAGTGAAACAAAGATAAAACCAAAATAAACCATTTTCAATCGAATATGAAATTGCATGTATTTGAGGTAATTAAAAGCTATTCAAAGTTCCTCTAATCATCTATCTGCCTCCCTGATTGACTCGCGTGGTGGATTTCAAGCGCAGGTCTGAGGCAGTTGCTTCAAAGGTCGTCTCAAAGCTAGAAAGGCTTTGAGCTCTTAAGAAGTGAAACAGCTGCCTTTCCTACAAGGAATGAACCTTCCTGGTGGGCATTTACACCAGTGCGGGCTTCTCCACAAACAGTAAAGTCAACTGCAAGACCACAGATCTGAATTAAGATTCATTGTTGTCATAGGTTTGCATCACATTATTATAACCTGTGTCATGTTAATTTAATGGGAGGGGGGGGGAATTATGAAAGTACGATAGCACTGAAATATTCTTTTCATCGCTTTCACAAAAGATGTGAATGAAAAAAATGTCCTCGCACTCTACAAAAATCATTTAAATCTACTTGAAATATTCAGTATTAATGTGCAGTGATTCTTCCAAAAGAAGCAGAATGTTATTGTTGCTAACTGAAGTGTGCCAATTTCTCTTGAACTCAGTGACTATCAGAGGCACTGTCTATCCAGCCGTATTATTCTGACAAGCAGGTGCAAGGAAAGTGGACGGGAAATGCACTCTGCAAAAGTAACCAAAATCCCCCTGTGATTTATACACCCAGGCACCTGAAATCAGATTGAGTCCATTTAAAAGCAGAAAGCCTCTGTAACAGCTTCTGGGAAAGCCGCTCTCAGGGTCATGTCTTGTGTCTTGATATCATTGATAGTCAATATATAGCCTTATTAACATTATCTCTGCACTACCTTAGCCACACAACTCATTATCAAGTTCCCTAATACAGTTGTTGTTACTCCAGTTACATCCTGCCTAAAATGATCATTTTAATTATCAGGTTTACAATGCCCTCGTACTCTTACGAAAGCCCACATTACAGTTTCCATCTTCCTCTCCTAAAAGCAACAAAATACTTGAGCGCCAGGTCAAAGCGATCTTCTAATTCCAGGATTTCCAATCCCCAGGAACTGAGCATGCACAGCACTGCATAGGCAATGTACTGTCAGTCATCATGTATTTGACTGTGCCTTCTGTTGCCCTCCCAACTCTCTCCCTCCCCACCTAACTGTTTCCTGCCCTTCCCCCCTACCCTGCCCCTCTCCCTTGCTTGGATCCCGTCATGACTGTTCAGCGCCTTGGGACGTCCTCCCAGTGTGAAAAGCGCTCTACAAATGTAATTTTGTTTGTGTGTGTTGTTTGCGTGCACTAGTTGATTCAGAGCAGCAATTTATGGGGTACCACCAAAATAGGAAATCAGAATGTTATCTAAACTCCTCCAAATAAGTCTCACAAAACAATATTGGTCTTGTTTGAAACAATTGTTGTTTACTGCCCAGAACAAAAAACATTAAAAGGATTAAAGACTTAGGGGGAGGGGAAAAGTGGGGGCAAGAAGGTGCTCTCCTCTTGCTTCAAGGATAAGGAATTTTAACGCTGTACGTGGGCATCAGGTTTCCCTTGATGTAATGCTTTATTGCTGAGCTATAACATTAATTCTATCCATATGTACATTCAGTAGTTTCGAAGCAGGAAAAAAAAATCAGACTAATTAGGATTTCTATGGTGATTCATGTATTGTATATTAAAAATCTAGATAATCAAATGGTTCAGTGCAGCGTTTCTCTGATTGAATGCAGCTTTGTTACACAAGATGGAAAAATCCCTTACCATTTTGATGCCTGTTGAGAACGTGACGGATTTGACCTGTCGCTGTGTTTGCAACTGCGATTCCAACTGTGCAGTCCGGTCCTTATGCTGAGCCAAAAGCATGCTGGCAGGCAGTTGAGAATTCTCCTGCCAAACACATCAACAATAGATTGGGTTTTAGGCAAAACCACAAACATTTCTTCTTTGTCCCTCCGACCCTCCCTTTGTCAAGACATGTAGTTACTGTCTTATTACAAGCAAATATCACAGTGACCAGTATTCCTTTTGCTGTTTGTAAACTGCATTGAACCTTTTAAAGATTCCTAACATTATGTTTGAGTTCGTTTTGCCGTCCAGTCCACCTAAAACCTTGAAAAGCTCATCAGCTCTTGTAGAACCGTTTAATTTTAAGGATCGACACTCTATTAGATTTGTCATTTAGAATTTGTGCGTATTTCCTGAAAGATCATTTTCTTTAGTGATGAAAACTAATTTGTCCATTTTCTGAGATTCATTTTAAAATTCCAAAATTAGTTTCCGTTATTAAAGCTAAATTGCAAAATAAGATGATGAATGCATTTCTTGACACTACAGTATTTTTAGTTTTCCTCCAAATATTTAAATCCCAGCATTAAATCGACTTTTTGTTACAGCCCCATCTGGTGGCTGTGATGCAATGGGATCACCGTTTAACAGTGCTGCACACATCCTTCTGTATTGAGAAATGATCTCAAAATAGTTTCAAAAACTGACCTTCAATGCCCTCTGAATACCTGCAGTGTGCTGAAATCTCCCCTGCAGCAGAGCATGAAACCATGTGAGGTGAAGCCTGAAACACATCGCGGTGCTGCAGAAAACTGGTGTTGAAATTAAATTCTATTAATATTTGTGTTTGATATAGCACTTTTTCACATCTTATTGACGTCTCAAAGCGCTTCACAGAATGTACTGTCACTAAAGTGAATTGACTGTATATTTGTGGGTGAAACGCAGCAGCCAGTTGCGCATAGCAGTGTCCCTCAAACACTTGTGCATTGAAAATGACTAATTTTATTATAGTTTTTTTTTGAGGGATTACTATTAGGCATTTAGAGTAAGGAAACTTGCCCAAGGTTTCGCCCTGACTTGCCTGGATTCAAAACACAGGTCTCATGCTTGTAAGGCGAGTGCTCTAAGCGCTGAGCTACAGGACTCCCTATTTGATTAGAAATGGCCAAAAGGAGAGATCATCTGATGGCTTCAGGGTTGAAATCAAACCCAAGTCCCAGAGGTCCAAGGCCATTGTGCAACTCTGAACATCTGAGCTGAACTACTCACAAAACAAAAACTCTTAAAAAAAAGGTTTGCTTATTGTAACTTCTAAGAGTACACGGGTATTTATGCACGGAGCTCTCAGTTTGGTTTGGATAGTCCTAAGCACAGGGATGGCTTTCTCCAAGTATCAAGACATCCGATTGACCAAACAGAAAGCCAACAAAAGATTTAGGTTTCACTTGCACACCCACCAGCTCATCCAACAGTGCCTGCTTATTCTTCTTTTTAGCCAATTGTTGCATTTGTTCTTCTTTTTGCAAATGCAACCGTCTTTGCTCATTCTCTTGACGTTCAAGCTCTAAAGCCTCTTCCACCTCGTCCTGCTCCCGAGTCTGAAATGCAAAAGCGTCTTCACTGAAGGGTGCAAGCATAATTCAACTCTAGCTTACGTGGTGCATCACACAAGCAGGACACATATTAAATACAGTACAAGACATGGGGCCCCGGTATCTCTTGATATGGGGCCCCGGTATCTCTTGACATGGGGCCCCGGTATCTCTTGGACCAGACGTTGAAAGATCAAGTGTTGATTTCCGATTTGACAAGCCTTTTACCCATTCTCAATGGGAGAGAAAACTTCGCCATTAATCAGCAGATATAAATAGGCATCATATGTAGTTATATTGTGCAGACCTGCATATGTCATCATTTTGTATTTTTGGTCAAACTGTACACACATAATATACCATTGCTAATCCAAGCAGATAATAATAATAATCCTTGCATTTGATATAGTGCTTTTCACGTTTTCTAGACATCTCAAAATCACAGA
Source organism: Hydrolagus colliei (assembly GCA_035084275.1). Classification (NCBI taxonomy): domain Eukaryota; kingdom Metazoa; phylum Chordata; class Chondrichthyes; order Chimaeriformes; family Chimaeridae; genus Hydrolagus; species Hydrolagus colliei. The sequence continues at coordinate 2,635,478 of CM068750.1, forward strand.
ATATACTGTAAAGGGAATTGACTCATAATCAAACACCAAATAGATCAGGACTGAATACCATCCAGATCGGTGCCTTTTCGTTTTGGTGGTGGGGGGGACTGGGTGGGGGGAACGACGTCTGGTGAGTAGCAAGTAAATTGGAAAATAAGTTTTAAGAGAAGTATTTTAGAATGTTTTTTAGCCGGTCCTCTTGATCAACAGCGATTAGTCGTCTCAGGGATCATAAGTATTTGCATTAGTGGATGTCTACTGTATTACCACACAGTGTATTGTATTTCAAGTCTAGGAACCTCATTCTTCACAACCACATTCCATTAGTGTGGATATCAGGCTTTCTACTTAATATGTAATCAAATGTTGAATTGACTTTGTTAGCTAATCGTTGTTCAGAATTTGGATTTGCATGCAGTCGCATTCTGCTTATGGTTCTGGATAACCCTCTTCCCCTCCTCAACTGAAGGTGATTCATTCTGAAAATAAGTGTACAGTTACCAGCACCTTGCCCTGGGGAGCTTATGAGCCTAAATAGCAAAAGGTGGCAGCCAAGTGACTTGTATAAGCCAGGAGTGCATCACAACTGAGCTAAACTGTTTATCTGACATCTACATGCACATACACCCTGTCCAGCCCATTGTTAGAAGTAGGCACAAAAAACTCTCCTCCCTTACCCAGAGATATTGAGGACAATATTGTTGCCCACAGTTGCTGGTGGCTGAGATGAACTTACTCACCACCAATCAGGAATTGAGTCTTTAATGACCTTCCTCCCCTGTATGTTCTGCATCAAACCAACCAGTGCATTTGCCAATTTAGCCAATTATAGATATACTCCACAGGAGCCAATCCTACTGATATCCTCTTCTGTATCCCTTGTCTCCTTCTCCCTCACCTTGTGTATGCACCATTTAATCTCAAGTACATTGATGCTTTTTGCTATAACCACAGCTTCCAGCAGTGAGTCCCACAATCTCATCACCCTCAACAAGAAAAAAATCCTCCTAAACTCCCTATTTAATGTACGGTATTAGTATTTCAAGCATGTGCCATCGCATTTTGGATCAGCAATAAGTGAAAACAGCCCAATAAAGTTCATCTTATCAAATCATTTCACAACCCTAAACATCTCTGCCAGGTAAAATTGGTTTTGCAATGGGGGTAAAACCAACTGAACCTGTTCAGTAGCTTTGTTCAGTCACACAGAAAACAAAGTCCTTTCATTCTTGTTGCAGGATTTTGGCAGTTGTAAAAATGCCAAAATAATTGGCAATCTGCAGCCAAAGGGACATATAGCAAGATCCATGAATAAATCAAGAAATATTATACATTAAAATCACAAATTAGCATTTTAAAGTTAACTAACCAGTTTTATCTTATTCTTGTGAATAACTTCCTTGTTATCTCTCTGGTATTGTTCCATTCTTCTTTTAGTATTCTCCAAATCCACATTGTTGGTCATATTATAAACTGTAAAAATATTTTGGCACAATGTAAAAATGGCATTAAAAAAATCACGTTAACTCATTATTGTCATTTCAACATGTTAAGAGGCGGTCTGGAGGAAAGAAGAACAGAGTTCATTCTGTGAAGATGTGAAATGATGCACATTCTAGAGGTGTGGAATTGGAGTAACATTTTGCATTAACTTTGAGATCCAAGGAGTATTTGTAAAATACTTTCACCGAACAACTTTCAAGTGTAGCACTAAAGTGTTAGCACTAACACCATCACTTCCTCCTGTGGGACCCTAGGACATCGTCCCGACGTGAAAGGAGCTTTACAAATACATTACAAAGTAATTTTGTTGTTGTTACATATCTGGGTTGTTGTAGGTTAGCCTAGGCAAAGCCCACATAACCATCAGGATACATCCTTGTAAAATGTTTTTAAAAATATTTGACACAAATAGTTATAAAACTACTCTGTTACTGTAAAGTGCTTCCAAAAGTCACTGCTGACCATCAAGATATAAGAATAGGATATTGAAGTATACTCTTCATTGAACACTGAAATATTAAACCATCAACCATCATATCTATCAGATTAATTTGTTTTTCGGTATTCAACCAAAATCCATTTTTGCTTCATCCAGATTTCAGACATTCTGCCGTTTACTAGTTCAACTTTACAAATATGTTGGCTATTAGAATTTTATACACAGATGGCAAAGCAATTCTGTTAAGAACTTGTGCCATTATGGAAGCTGAGTTATGGTCAATTGACTTTGAAGCAAGCCAAAATCCACATTATAATAAGGAGTGTTAAAAAGAGAGCCCCACATCTGTCTTCGGCTGCATGACATTCAAATGTGGAATCTGGAAGCTTATTTATCAAAAATAAGCATTTAAAACAACCCAGACATGTCTGAGAGTTGTGTATTTCTGGCTGGAGACCTGCTGAAATCAGAATTCCCATCTGGAATGTGTGAATAACTTATTCGGTCTGGTTGTGCATTATTAGAATGGGTTTACTGGCCATGCAGTGTGTAAATTAGCAAAGTTTTTAAAATCCCTTCGGATGCCACTTTGACAAACACATTTTGAGGCCTTGAAAGGTGGGAAATAATTCGACCTGCTGAATTTATCTTTCAAATAAATGAGTGGATGGGGAGGAGGAAAGCACTCCAGGCACTCCAGGACTCAACGCCAGCGCTGTATAAATGCAAGATGTTGAAAGTTTAGCCCACAAATATACAATCAATTCACTTTACAGTATATTCTGTGAAGCGCTTTGAGACGTCACATTTGAGATCACATTCAAACAAGAGGACACAATGAACTCAAGTCTGGTATTGTAAACAGGAAGTATACGTTTGTCTGCTTCCAGGATACATCTTCAACATTATTGATCAGCTCAAATATTTTGCTTAGCTTGTTTTAGCTTTCAAAAACTGATGACAAATTTTGCACGTATTTTGGACTTACCGATATCTTCCACCTCTTCAAGAAAGTCATTGTATTCACAGAGACTGGGAAAGTCTTCTGCTCTTTTGTTGTATCTGTATGATCAATGGGAGCAAAGTCATTCAACCCTTTTTTCTATATAAACCAAAAAGCTTTTCTTAATATATGAATGTTATAGATTATAAAAACAATATATTTAACTTCGAGTACAATGTGATAAACAATATTCCATCACTGCTTTCGTTCATCAAGAAAACAGAATCTGTAAAAGAGCTTTTTAATTCATTTCAAATTCTTCTCAGTGTGTTGAGGAAATGGCAGCAAGTTAACTTCAGGAACCTACCAGGCAGATGAACAATGGTGACCAAAGGTCTTGTGTTAGGAATACTCTTTATCAGCTTTTCAGAATATCAACATTGATGTCTGGAAAGGATATCGTTTGAGTCATTACCTTGATGTGATTGGCTCTATGGAGGATGTCAGTTGATCTGCTCTGAGCTGGAATGTTAAATTAGCAGTATTTGCAAGTCTAAGTAGATGTACATCTAAATCTCCAAGTCTAATCACAGCAGCAAAGTGCTAGACCAGGCAATAAGGATACTCCATTTCCTCCATTCTCTGTTATAGGGAGCACCATAAAGGCTTGCAATAGGACCTTGATTATCCACCAGAATGGTCGGGACCCCCATGATGGATAATTGAAATTAGCTAAATCAATCCATACCAACTTCAAACAGAGGGCAAAGCTCCCCTGTGCTTGGAATGGGTTCTGTGCAGCACGAGACCTGGGGGCAATGGGGCAATGGTTTAATCATTCCCAGGTTCTATTGAATCAGGATGTGATTATTATTATCTTTGACAGGTACGTGAGAGCAGTCATTTTTCACTTGTAAACAGCTGCTTGGCATTCTACATGCACATTTACACTGATTTTATTTACATTTTATTTACAACCAAAAACATTTAAAGAGGATAATCAAGCATCCAGTGTAACTTAGTTCAAATAGTTTTTTGTTAGGGATAAAAATATTTACATACTTATGAATTATAATAGATTTATAATAACTATAATTTTAGGCTTGGTAAACATTCAGTAAAAGCATAATAGGAAAATTAATCTAGACATTGGAACATATTTTAAAACATAGAAAAGAATGACATTGTCAAGCGGAGGAAATATCCCATGATACAGCTAGACAAACAGGACCTAAGTAAACACAATGGCCGACAATAGTTTTTCATCTTAAAGCTTCAATACGTTTACTTTGATTTCATGTAAGTAGAACTATTGAAGCTTTAACATGAAAAACTAAGGAAGAGTTAAGATTCAGATAGGACCAGAATGACATTGAATGGAAATGGGCGCAGTTAAAAGCATCTTGCCTTTATACAGCACCCTTCAAGTAGATTAACGTATTGATCTCACAGATGATTGGAGTTCATTATTTACCCATGTGAGTGAGGCAGCGCTATGTTAAAGCATTTTACAATGGGGTTCCCCTTGGAATTTTCATGCTCAGTAAAATCTGTGTTATGTTTACCACAATAAAACTTCCCAGTACCTTAGGGCAATGCTACTATTGGTACCAAATGCTACCACGCACGTCAATAAAATAAACCATGACAACTGCTTTCAATTTCTAAAGTGTTAAACTCTCAAAATGTTGTTGCTTCCAGGAGCTCGGTCAGAATCTACTTTGAAGGCTTGGCTGTAAGAATTTAAACTGTTAAGTGTAAACATGTACAATTGTTACTCAATTACAAGAAACACATCCATTTGTATTGCAGGAACATTTACTCGACATCTTACAATAGAGTATGTATGATTCAATGCAGCTTTCAGTGCTTTAGCTAAGGATCTGCTCACTGGAACACTCCACAGACTGAAATCTCAAACCTCAATCCAGCCTCTGATCAGTTTCTTCAGCCTGTCTGCTGCTTAATATTGACCGACAGCCAGACCCAGCCGCATTGCAGAATAAATCTTTACCATTAAATGGAATGTGAATCAGAACTACTGTACTTTGCACACAGTTGGAGTAGCATTTCTTCTGGCCTGCTTTTCATCTTGAAGAAAATCAAGCAATCTCTCTGGCTAATCTAAATGTTTCTGGATCCCAATTAAACTTAAAAAGGTTTGAATGCGTGTATTGCTTGTGCTTTTTTTAAAAACAAAAGTACTGTATTCCTAAATCACATGGCTTCACTAAATAATGGTTTAGTAAAGACATTCGAAAGCGTTTACTCAGAGTGGAGTGAATGATTTGATTCTCTCACCCCCCCATCTAGGCCCCTGGATTTATGCAACACTCCCCAGCGGAGAGGGTAGCCAAATGCCTTCTCTCAGGCCTGTACCAGTGTGCTCTGTAACCGGCTGTACAAAAACAAACCGAGAATCACAAGCTTTCCAATTTTCTCTCCCTGTGGGAAAACACCCGATCTGTGCATGTTGCTTCCACCTGACAGCTGGCTGCGGATGAGAACTCTCCATATGGGGAATTGTGCAGAAGAAATCACATTGCCCCACTCCACAGTTGTCAAGCGCTTTGAGAAGTTCTTTTACGTGAATGGTGCTGCATAAGTTCAAGTTCGTGTTTCTGATGGGCCACTGTCAGGATCGAGACATTGTTACGTGTGCCTGAGAGGAATTCCTAAAGTAAATCAGTTAAAATACTGGAAGGCTGTTTACACGTTGCCTAATTCTGTTCTTCCCCGCTACAAACTTCTCAATCCACAGTGTTCCTCAGTAAATTAAAATGTTTGGATTATCTGCAACAATCGCTCTGTAATTTAAGATTTAAAACAAGGAAATAATTCAGGGATGATGCTTGCTGAGTGTGCAGTAAAAAAGCAAGGTAAAAAAAAAAGTTTGCAAACGGCATGCAGGTTTTTTTCCTGGCTGTATATTGTATCTCAATCATGAGTCAATAGGGTTACGTCCTGCTCTAAATTTCAAACACTATGTCTGTCCCATTGCCAAGATCATCAACTTTCACCTCTATATTTTCGCCCACAAATATACAGTCAATTTTCTTTTTTAAAGTATATTCTGTGAAGTGCTTTGAGACGTCGATAAGATGTGAAAAGCGCTATATCAAATGAAAGGATTATTATTATTATATCGTTGCCTTCATATGTCCTTATTTCATTCATCCCATTACTCCTGCTTCCCTTAGCTAATAGCTTCTTAATTGCTGTCTCTAATGCTGTTCTTGCCAAGTCTCTAGTTCCATTATAATAATAATGCATACACAATACCCCCAGCTTCATTACGCTCCATTGGTTCCCAATATTTCACAGGATCAAGTTTAAAATCCTTGTCTTCAAATTCTTCCACGGTATCTCAACTCCCCAATTTTGCTATCTTATTCAGCCTACATTCCAGACTGTATCCTCCACCCTTCCAAATCTGGTCTATTATTTTCACCTCACTCCCTTTATTCTACCAGTGATCATTGAACCTTCATGCCCTTGTCTTCTGGAACTCTTCCAAAACCACTTTGCCTTGCAAACACTTTCCCTGCCTTCAAAAGCTTCCTGAAAAAAAATCTCTTGGTTAACATCTCTTATTTCCCAGCTCACAGTCCACCCCTATGTTTCTCAAGTGCCTTGAGACCTCCCTTTACGCAAAAGGCACTATATAAATAGAAGCTGTTGTTGTAAGAATGAATCTCCAAAGAACAAAAAGCAGCCAGCGATCCATGAAAGAAACTAATTCAACCAAAGTTATTGCAGACTATTGTTTCCTTAATGTTTATCCATAATGACAACAACCTCAATTAGTTTCCTCTGTTATACAGCTATTGTGAAGTAGATTTTTAAGGAGGTTTCAATCCACTGCGCACTCAACGCAAATAATATTGCTTACATTTTCAGCACTTTCTTGCGAATCTCTACTTCTTTGTCCACTGTTGGATCCTCAAAGAGCTGCACTCGGAAGTTGCTTTTTCGGAGCGGTGTGTTACACTCCTGACAGTTTCCAGAGCCTCGAATAAACAGCAGTTCCACGCAACTTTCACATCTATTTGTAAAAGAAAACAATTGAAGGTTTTCATTATTTTAAAGGATACAAAAATACCCAGATAGATATATTTCTGAATAGACGCATGTTGTTGTGCTTATTCTACCCCAAATGTGCAACAAATTTAAAAACCTATTAAAACTGTTGTCAGTTATACATATGTACTGGACCTGCTGCAGCAAGCGCACTTCAAAAATCAAGCGATAAAAATTACATCTTCCATATTTTCTTCTGATAGAGAGCAAGACAAATTATATTACCAGAGATTGCGATAGGGTATGAAAATCAATAGGAGTGTATACTGTATTAAACAGCTGAAAAGTTGAAATGAGGACAGCTCAATTCAGGCGTCCACTTTGTTCCCATAGAAGAGCTACAGTAGTTCACAGCTTTTACGGGGCTGTGTTGCTGCTTCACCCCCACTTGGGGGTGAAGCAGGGTGTCTGCAAGCCACTTCAGTGATTCACCTCATCCTCCCATTACCATTTGGAGCAGGAGGTAAAGCATTGTACCACACAACAACACAAGGCAGCTCTTAGAAGATATTAGAAATAGTGTCGGAATTTCTTTAGCTTGGACTAAAATGTGAATTTATCTCAAAAGAGTAATAACATACTTCAGAGGAACTTATAACGGAACCAGCATTTGCCCTCCTTTTTGTTGTCGTTTATATTGGGGAGGGGCTTAGGATGGAAGTATTGAGTTCATTTTGTGTCAGTAGGGAAGAAACACACTGCAGTATTTATTAATGGATGTTATTTTCTTAATGTTTGTATTCAATTCTGACTTTGGTCTCTGCCTCTCTTCCTTGAAATAAACAGGTATTATTTAAGATGGCAGTGAATTTAAACAGAACCAGCAGCATTCAAAAGACCTCAGGGATCTGTGCTAACATTAGATAATGCTGATCAATGTTTGTTCTGTGTGTTTTTCCTCCGTGATTTGCACATAAAATTATTCTGAACTTCACCCCTCCTGAGAATGGTTTGAAACTATCTCAATTGTCTACTTGGTTAGCCTGTTACTATTATTAGCTAAGATCAGAGTCATGTTTCCAGTCATGTTCTGGTATATATGACGCCATGTTCGAAATAATTAATGAGGATTGTAAGAGATACAAAAAAAACAAATCAGTGTGCTGGTTCCATTTCAAGTATGATTTTCAGAACCTTTGTATTTATTCCAGGGTTATTAAACGTTCAAAGATCCCTGACACACTGTTCAATTTGTGCAGCAGCCTAGGTCTTATAATGGGTAAATCCATCTGGGGGGCAAAGGGTGCGTGGAGGGGAAAGAAAAAAGATGTACTGAAAAATTATCATTAAATCTTTATGTGAATTCTGATAGGGGTAAAGGATTTCTGCAAGCAAACTACAAAACAGTTCAATAAAAGGGCTTAGATTCAGCGCCTTGGGACGTCAGCACCTTGGGACGTGAAAGGCTCTCTATAAATGTAATTTTGTTGTTGTTGTTGTAGATTGCATCATAATGCAATGCACAGAAAGTTTAATTTTGGCATCTGAACCCTGAATTGAATTTTTCTGTTTGATTTATTTAATTGACAGGTGCACCCATTATTGTTGATGTCTCACATAAATGAATTACCTAACGGTTAAGATACTATATTCGCTTTCCGATGAGGAGGTGTGGTGCCTCAGATTATTATTGTTCTTGCATTTGATGTAGTGCCTTATCACGTTATTGAGTCTCAAAGCGCTTCACAGAATATACTATAAAGTAAATTGACTGTTTATTTTGTTGGCGAAACACAGCAGCCAATTGTGCACAGCACAGCAGGTTAATTCAAGAAAGAGTTTATGAGACAGTGTTGAATTTACCAGTTTTATTCACAACAAGGTTGCAAGATAATAAATCAATGATATTTTATGGAAGCAAGGCTTCACTTATAAAACTACAATCTTCTGGTTTGTAGGTTATACAGGCAGGAAGGTCACAGGACAACTGATCTCAATCAGTTAGGGAGGGTATCGTTTTGAATTTTAAAACATTCTCCTCATTCAGTGTTTGTAAGCTTCACCTCAACTGGGCTCCTATTAAACTTTATTTTGAAACTTGCCTTCCATACAATTGTTGCAATGCTGCAGAACTTTAAACGATCAACTGTATGTATTACAATTAAGTTGTGATTTAAGAAAAAAAGGTTTTGCGCATAGAACCAGATTGATTGGGGTTTGACGTAGTATTCAACATTCCCCTCCTCTTTCATAGCCTGCACCTAGAGGAATTTATGCCTGCACCTACAATTTTGAGCGAAAAAAAGTTTCTACAGAATTAACCCTTAACAAACAAGAATTGTATGGAGCTGACATAATAATTGCAGTGACTAAGTATTGACTGATCTCCTTTCCTGACAAACATGCCTTTTCTTTCCATAGGATTGTCATTTTGCCCACAAAATGTAGTCAATTCACTTTATAGTATATTCTGTGAAGGGCTTTGAGACATCTCAAAGACATGATTAGGCGGTATATCAAATGCAAAGATTATTATTATTATATTTTACTTTGCCTGCAGTCAGAGCTTTAATACTGGTGGCATCAACAACGTCTAGACCCTAACTGAGCAAGGGAAGGGAAACAATAATGAGGCACAGGTCCTGCTCTCCCTTTCATAATCTAGTGACTTCCATGCGTAAATATGCACACGTATATTTGGGTGAGAACAGGATTGTATCCAGCTGTGACTATCTCCAGGGTTGAACACCATATCGATATGTACTATCTGGGCTGACGCATGAAAAATCAGCCAGTGGGTGAGTAAAAATCATAACCATATCCCAGAAGCAACTCAGCAGTTCCTAAACAAAACAGGAGAACATTTGGAAGGAAAACAAAAAGAAGCGTAACTGGTATCGAAAACAATCATCCTGTGAGCTAAATGGTTTGGATTCCGTCAAAAAAAATTACACTTAACAACTGCTTAAAACTCAAAAGTACAACGTTTTGTTTACATCAGTATTCCACAGATTTCATACAACTAGTTTATTCACATAACATACCAACATCAACTCCCTGAAGTGTTGAACAAAGGAATTTATTTTACTATCACATGCTGCATACCTGAAATTCACAAGCATTTATAAACTTCACTGAACGTCTGCTTATACTGTGGTCATAAAGTCACAATATCTTTCTGTTATTCTAAAAGAAAACTTTCCGAAAAAACAACTTTAGCAGCAAAAACTTCAATGGATATGGAGCAATCAACAATGTCATGCAATTAGTCTTCAAATGTTACCTTTCTGTATTGAATTGTATGGGGTGCTTCAATATATAATAAAACAATTGTTTCAATTGAAGGGAACTGGCTAAAACAGTGGATCGATCCATGAAGCAAAATCCTTTGCAAGTTTAACATTTCCAGAAAAATAAATCAAGACACACAATCACACACGATCAGAAACACAAAGAGGCCATTGAAACCATTATCATTTCACCATAATCTATCGTGCTTGTATTGTTGTATCCCATTTCTCTACCCTTCCTCCATATCTTTGTGACGTCTAGGAGGTGAAAAGCGTTACATCAGATGCAAGGATTATTATTATTATCACATATTTTATGTCATATATTTTATAGAAAAATACATTGGTCAATTTACACAATGGAAAAGACATTAAGTGAATAACTAATTTATTTTACGGAATATTCAATGAAGAAATATTACACTGTCCACCTAGATTATGATACGAAGTCTCAGTGATCTCCAGCTTAACAACAAATTGCATTTATACAGCGCCTTTCATCTCGGGAGGATGTCCCAAGGCACTGGACCACCACAACAACAACTTGCATTTATACAACGCTCAACATGGCATAGCACAACATCAAGTTGGGTGAGAGGGGGGGAGGTTGGAATCGAGGGGATGGAGGGCCAGGAGAGTGGAGGTGATTAGCATAACTGAAGGCAAAGGCAAATGAACTATCTACTTCGTAGTCACATAAAATCTGCGGAAAGACAATCAAGGCAGGGAATTTGCGACTGTTCCTCCAAATTAGAATAGCATACGCATAACACATAAAATATGCATCTCCTATTCTGAACAGTCTTTTTCTTTCTTCTCCTCTTTAACATCAAATTCAAACAAAATAGATGCATTTTAAAGACATCTGCAACTCGTAGTGCACTTCTATGCAAATATTAAATCATGTGATGCTACTGTGCTGCAATTCCTTGGCCTGCTGGCTCCACGTTCCAACAAGTTAACTAAATCCAAAAGTTGGATGTTTTCACTAATGTAAAACTTCCGTCAAGATTTTCAGAATTAGTCAGACACGTTTGGTAAATTAATATGTCAACTAAAATGAAATACACCTCCTAGTCACATAAAAAGCTGTGGAAATACAATCCAGACAGGAAATGTGGGATTGTCTCCCCAAATTGGACCAAATTGTTTGGAATAGCATATGCATCTAAACTTGGCTCATTTCGAAACACACGTCTACAAATGCTCCTCTCACTATAGTTTAAAATAAACTTTGTTTTAGGTAACTAACGTACTGATTTTTACTGGTTCATATAAACCATTGGCTTCAAATCATAAGAGTGTAATTTTATTATAGCAATTCCTGAATAAAAACAGATTGTGATTCATTGAAAGCTTGGCACAATTGATTTTTAGAATGAAACGGGTTGTCGTGAGGTTCCACAGAGTCACTCAACTGTTCTGTAAAAGCTCAGTGCATAGCTGTTCTAAAGGACATCAAATGCTTTTGTACTCTTGTTTACAAAGCGATTGATACACATGTACAACAGGAAAACATGACTCAACTCAACTAATCCTTGCCCGTGTTAAGACTTTTAGTCTTGCCAAACTCAGGATTATTACTGTTATTATCATCACCATCCCACATGGGTTGTATGTTCTTCTATTGGTGACATGGTTCGGAAGAATACGTGCAAACCTTTATTAGACAAATGCCTTGTGAAAGTGCGAAACTAGATGAACTTTAACCACCAGAATATTTAAATACAGTACGTATGTATTAATAATAATCCTTGCATTCAACATAGTGCTTTTCATGTCTTCTTATACAGTCAATTTACAGTACAGTACATCCTGTGAAGAGCTTTGAGGCGTCTCGATGAGGCGCTGTATCAAATGCAAGGAATTTTTTATGATTATTATCATTATTAATCCAGAAGTCACAAAGCCCCTCACAGAATATGCTGTGAAGTGAAACGGACCGCGAACTTTGTGGGCGAAACGCAGCAGCCAATTGCGCGCAGCAGCGTCCCCCACAAAACGCCCGTGGATTGAAATGAATAAATTATTACTGGGGGGGGGGGGGGGGGGATTTCTCCCTTGAGGGATGGATTATTATCATTAGGCGTGTGGAGCAAAGAAACGTACCCAAGGTTTCACCCTGACCTGCCTGGAATCGAACCCAGGTCTCTGGCGTGTAAGGTGAGTGCTCTAACCACTGAGCTATATATATATATGTGTGTATGTGTGTAAAGTATAAAGTAACGCGCGGGGGGGCCTGGCAGTTGTTGGTAGTGTGGCTGCTGCTGTCCTGCTGAGGGGGTTTAGAAGGTGTTAAAGACAGACAGACTCACAGCGTATGGCCGCACACGTTGACCATCAGTTTGAGCGACGGGTTGCGATATTTGGTGGTTTTACACCTCGGACATCCCTGGTCATCATCCATCCTGGCCTTGCCTGGCTTGGCTTGGCCTCCACTTTCCCTTTCCCCCCCACCTCCTCCACTTCCCCCCCCCCACCCCCTCCCACCCAACCACCACCACCCGGGCCCTGACCACGGCGCCTTGGAAACGGTGCAACGCTCACAAGTCTCCGGCTGCAACTCGTGTCCGCCTCCCGAAAGGGGCCGCGGGGCGGGGCTTGAGCGGGGAGAGAAGAGTGGGGGGAGGGGGGGAAGAGAATCGCCGCGGACCCGCCCGCCTGAGCAGCCGCGATCAACAGAGAAACTGAAGTCACGTGAGCGGGTTGGGCGGGTTCACGCCCAATTGGGCGGGTTTTGTCCAGTGCTGGGCATGGGAGAGTTGTGGGGGTGAAAAAAAAACACTATTTTGGTGGTTGGCCACATTTCTACATTTTTTAATTTAAACGTTTGCCCCCCCCCCCCCCCCCCCCCCTCCCGTACGCCTTGAAGACCTTTACTCACAGTTTCCAAAAGGCACTGACCTAAATTGGCCACTCTAATAATAATAATCCTTGCATTTGATGTAGCGCATTTGACGCAGCGCCTTATCACATCTTCAAAGACATTTAATTTCACTGAATTGCATTTGATATCGTGCCTTCTCACATCTTCATAGCGCTTCGCAGAATTATACCACTCTTAAGTGCAGTGACGGTGTATTGTGTGAAGAGTTATACTTTGCGTAAATCGTAGTAAACAGATTTACTTTTGTAAAAATTTACTGCACAAAGTCCAGAGCAACAGAAAATTAAGATGAATCAAATAAGCAGTTTACAATGATTGAGTGACCAAATTGTTATTCTTTTTGAGGGATTATTATCAGGCGTGTGAAGTAAGGACATTTGCCCTAGGTTTCACCCTGCCTGGAATTGAACCCAGGTCTCTCACTTGCGAGGTGAGTGCTCTAACCACTGAGCCACAGGACTCCACATGGATACTCTAGTACGCTTAGGGGGCAACGTGTAATATTGGGCTACTTTGTGGGCTCCCATTTGTCATTTGTCTGACCTTGAGACGTCTCCCAATGTGAAAAAAAACACAATAATAAAATTAGTCAATTTAATCCACAACTGTTTGTGGGACGCTGCTGTGCGCAATTGGCTGCCATGTTTCGCCCACAAATATACAGTCAATTCACTTTATAGAATATTCTGTGAAGCGCTTTGAGACGTCTAGAAAACGTATTTATTCTAATTATTTTAAGGGCCAAGGGTGGGTTGAGGAATGGCTTGAGGAATGGATCAATTATGATCTTATAAAATGCCTCAAGGAGCTGAATGGCCTACTCCTGTTTTTATGTTGCTCTCAAATGCAAAGTTTACCATTATCATTACCAAAAAAAAGTGATGCACCTTTGAGCCAATTAGTGTTTTGTATTGTGTGTGTTTTTTTTGGCATCTTTAGAAATGGTCAGCTGAACAAACATACATACAGATTACAGAGCCTATATGTATTTGTATACAGTACATAGAATTCCTTTCCAACATCCTTTGCGTTCAGAGACCGGGAAGTACCCATTCAAATATATGAGGTAAAATTCAAATTTCTTGCAGCTGTTCAAATCATAATGCAATGAGTTTTATGAAAACATTTTGTGAGTTAGATTTCGACGGGGTGAATTTCAATTTGAAATTGTTTATTGTTTGTTAAATAAAACATTATAAATAATGCCAATCAATTATGTGGCTCATATTTATTTTAGAAAAGATTCATTTGCCAACAGTTTTCCCTCCTCAATTCTTGTTGAAGTGCAATCCCATTGAAGTAACAGGTTAATTGTAATTTTGCCAAATCGCTAATTAATGGGCTGCAAAGACAAAGAAAATCAGAAATTCAGTATAAATGTCATGAAATCCCTTTTGCAAGAAATAAACCATATTTATATACTGTACTGTCAGCATCATTTGCGTGTTTATCTTAAAAATATATCAAATGGCAGATATAGATTTTGAACACTAAATTTTAGTGTTTAAACCAGCCCTGGTTTAATTACCATTGGACTCTAGTTCTCAGAATAAAAAGATTTGATGAAGAATGAAGGAATTACCTTTTTCCCCCCCAAAAAAGATTATTTTTTTAAAAAACAATTATTTTTTAAACAAAATCTTTTCCCACCTCAAAATATGCATCACTGAATAAAACCTAGTTGTTACTTGCAAAATAACTTAATGACTGAACAACAACAACTTGGATTTATATAGTGCTCCCTCCTGCAAGATACCAGAGCAGCTTATTGAGAAAACAAATGTTTCTCTGAACTGGGAATGTGAGGCATAAAGCAGGAGAGTGAGTGGAGTGTGAGATATGACCGGGGTGGGGTTGAAAGGCAGACGATTCCTCCATGCCCTTTAGGAAATTTGCCTAACATATCATCTTCGTAGATGCTATCTATCCCTTTCAATTGAATATTGTGTGTGGGGGGTGGGGGGGGGGTTAAAAATAAAAATGGGCTTAGCAAAGACAACCTGCTCACAGGTTTCCTCAAACATCAATGAACCAGAAGCTAAGATTACTCTGTCTCAGGGTGACTTGGCTCTGATTCTGCCTCCTCTGCGGGAAAGTAGTCAATGTCTCTCCCATAAGTTTCAGGAAGCCCTGGATTTAAAGCATCTGGCTGCCCGTGATTTATACCAGTAAACCGTAAGAGGTTATAAAATATAACTCATAGTGTGTGTGGCCTGCATATGTTAATCATTACAGTGCTTTGGGTAAGGGGGTTATAGCATTTGTTGGTTTATCACAGCAGACATCCCTGATCATCCATTCTTCCCAGGTCCCCTGGAAACAAAGCAACACACACCATGGTCTTGACCTCAAATATTAGCACTTAACAAACGGTCTGTAGAGTAAGCCATTGGCAGCACACCCACGAATCACAATGCAAGCACATTCGTCAGAAGAGTGGAACCTTTATACTGTATCTTGAAAAATCAAGGAACAAGGCTGCCGTTTAACAATGTGTGGCATGGCGCAGGATATATGAACATCCCAGGACACTCTTATCAACCTACTGCTTTTTAAAAAAAAACTGCCAGCAGCTTTTGTAGTTAATGTTGAAAATTGTAATTTAGCATTACAGTAGCAACAACAGTAACTTGCGCCCTCCACACAGGGGAGCGCCCTCCACGCAAGGTAGTGTCTCAGAGCCACTTAACAGTGGTTCACCAAGATTATTACATCACAGGATCTGATAATAATAATAATAATAATAATGATCCATGGATTTGCTCCAGTGCCTTATCACGTAGCAGGGACGTTTCAAGGTGCTTCAGAGCTAATGTTTTCTTTTAGAGTGAAATTTTCAGATGTGTATCCAAAGTAAATAAATATCAGGGCAAATACAGATTACGCCTGTAATAACTCACTCCATGTTGTGGAACATTGCCGTGCAGAAATTGGCTGCCGCTTTTCGGCCACAAAGTACAGTCAATCCACAGTATATCTTGTGAAGCGCTTTGAAATGACTTGACAATGTGATAAGGTGCTAAATCAAATGCAAAGATTATTATTCTTTTTTATTATGATAATATGGCACATCCACACTGAAATGCAAATATGGCATTAGTAATAGGTTCAATACATAAAATATGCAAAATGATATCAAAATTGGCATGCAGAATAGGAGTAGACTTTGAGAAGGCTGCCCATATTTTACCACTGCAAACCTCTCATGCAAAACACAACAGATAAATGCAAATGCTGCAGATGTTCTTGATGAAACTATTTTCTATTTACATTTCATTTTTTCGTACGCACACCATCTACTGTCCTGCGGTGTCTATGTTTCTCTCATTTTGTGTTAGCTTGACTTGGTTGATTTGGGTTTGCAGCTCTAGATCAAAAACCTGTGTGGTTAAGTCTCACATTAGGTCACCTAAAAACTCACAGTCACTATGATTTAGAGTAAAATTCTGCGAATCTCAGAGAAACTGCACTTAAATCCACCACAACATAAAGTGGTAGAGGTGAAAGAGTGAATATAATACAGAGATGAATCGCATTTTCCTAAGACAACAATCTGAGTTTTCAGTGATGGGTAATGCAGCATCTGATTTCTGGTGAAGCAGATTACTTTTTATCGAGCAATGAGTTTTTCAATTTGCACTCTCATTATATGTGCTTTGGGAGGCAGACTTAGAGCTGAGAGCTGCACAGAGTATCTGAAGGAGGGCCAATGGTTTGAGACAAAGAGCTCAACTCCATGTGCAAATTGACATAAGTCACAAAGAAATTGGGCTTGTATCTTTATTCTATTTTCTCCATTTTCAATCCCAATTGGAAAATTGGAATTGATGGAAATTGGACATTTGTTTCACCCACAACTGTACAGTCAATTCGCTTTGAAGTAGATTCTGTAAGGCGCTTTGAGATGCCTAGAAGACATGAAAAGCACTATATCAAATGCAAGGATTAGTATTAGTAGTAGTATTAGTAGTGGTAGTATTATCTGGATTCAGGATATAGAAATGACACAAATTTTGGCTGCACAAATGAATTTTGAAATTGCAATAGAAAATGAGTCCAATACTCAAAACCAATGAAGTTATGGAACAAATGTTAAGTTCCAAAGGCCAGTTCCAAGGACTGTAGGCACATTCCTACAGACCAGGAGAGTCGTTGCCTCAGGCTTCTACTAGTAACTGCAGCAAACTCGGTCTGAGTAGAGTTAGCAAAGGCCTATCTGTGGTCAGAGTCACCGTCATTGCCCAAGTTGAGAATACAGTAAACTCCAA